>JAULKJ010297561.1:0-20672 GCA_032355405.1 Rubia balearica | reverse complement strand
AAGCTGTTAATACGCTTGCTTCAATGGTTGATACAACTTCAATCGGGCCAGCTGCTATTGGTAGAAGAAAGGGAATCAGCCAAAAGTCCCAGCACCTTTCTAAGATCGCTTATTTTCCCAGGTAGAAATCGAAATTATGCTCTAGATAGGTTCAAGTTGTGTAAGCCCACTAAACACACCTCTGATTACTCCAACATGCATGGATGTACCGCGAAGATCTTCCTGTCAAGGCTTCAGGGAGGATTGCGGTAAGCGGCAACGTGGACATGGACGGTGATGTAGTGACTCTTTGACTTGCAATATATTTTACTAGCAAAAGAGCATTCTATTGATTTCAGTAGCAAAAGATCAGGTAAAAAATGCTGATTATTCATACTGCATGTACTATACATTATTTTGAATGAAGGTCACTGACCAGTGGTTGAGCTGCAACTGAATCTTCGCATCTTAAAAGTTTGGACGTAGGTTTTCTTGGTTCCTACCATGCTCAAACTTTCATTAATGACTAGAAAATATTACATGTAGTATGCCCTCTACCCTAGCCTGCACACTTTTTTTAAAAAAAAATTCTCAACCTATGTTTGACCACTGATAAATTTAGTTACGTATACTAAGAGTATATTTAAATTTGATATTTAAATTTGATGCGTCTCGAATTCGATCAAGCTTCATCTCAAGTCCCTTGGTTGAGATCTGTTGGAAACAAGCCCCAAGAAATCTCAGGGAAAAACTCTCAGGTTTTTAAATTAACTGATGGTATGAAAGCCGTATGTGAATGAATGAATACTAAAGAGTATATGGACCTTGCATTTTATACCTGAATATCCCTAGTAGCGTTTGTGTATAACTTCTTTTCAAGATCACTAATGTGATAATACAGTCAAACCGTTGATCATTTTCATTCGATTTCATTGGTCTGGAATGGGCCCAATGACTTATATGGGCTCACTCATGTAGATTTTTGGCCAAATTGAGGGTTGCAGGTTTCTGTTTGGCCAAACTGAGGGTCTCAAGGGTTTATTTGGTCAAACTGAAGGCTGGAGACAGATGAAGTAATGGTGCAGGGGCCTGTTTGGCCAAAATGAGGGTCCCAGGGGCCTGTTCGGTCAAACTGAAGGTGGTTGCTGGATTGAGTAGTGGCGCATGGGCTTGTTTGGCCAAGCTGAGAGCTAACAGCTCCTGTTTGGGCAAACAGAGCCCTGTATGGTAATCAGGTATGCTCTGTTTGGCCAAATCGAGGGTGGTTTCAGTGTTGGATACTTCTCCTTATGAGTACGTTGAGAATAATAATTCTCGAATTTTTCCATTGCTTAACTCTTGAACATACACCTTGTTTGGACCTGTAGCTAATTAGATTTCCATTTTATCATGCAAATTTTTAGTCTCGAGAGAATCTTGGACAAGAGGGTCAGTTTGATCAATGACATACACATTCTCCGTATCTATAGGTTTCTTGAGGGGTTTATCAATGCTGAATGTGTATTTTTCACCATAATAATCCAGACAAATTGTTCCATTACCAACATTATTGATGGTGTTTTCCATTTTCAAGAATCGACGTCCCAACAATACCCCTTGTGTTCCTTTATCACCAGTATGATTCATCTTAAGCACATAAAAATCCGTTGGGTAAACAAAATCATTGACTCTTATGAGTACATTCTCTAATAACCCTTCATGATATACACAAGATCTATCTGGTAATTGGATTATTACTCTAGTATCTACCATCTCCACTCCACTCAACGTTTGATATACAGATAATGACATTACATTAATGGAATCACCTAAATCACACATAGGAGATTCAATCTTTTTATCTCCAATGTAACACGGTAAAGAGAACATACTTGGATCTTTACATTTTGGCACTGTTGAAACCGACTCACCTATGATGACCTTGCTTGAGTCCTTTGGTTTCCCTAAAATAAAATCCTTCAATTTTTTTTCTCACGGGAGGTATTCTTACAGCCTGCAAGAAGGGAAGATTAATCTCCATTTTCCCAAAAATAGATAAAAAATCTATATACACTTCTTTCTCTCTCTCCAACCTACGAGGAAACTGTGGTAAATTTTTTATAGATGGATCTTTTAAACTAAAACTTTTACTTACATGTCGTGGTTCAACGAATTTACCTTCACCCTTTTCTTGATTAGATTATGAATTCGCACCCTGTTTGACCAGACTGAGGACTAACTGGTCCTGTTTGGCCAAACTGAAGGTTACAGGGGGTTGTTTGGCCGAACTGAGTCCTGCATGCTCATTTGATAGAAGTGATATAGCTGGTTGCTCTTGTTTGGCTAAACTGAGCCCTGCTGGGTCCTGTTTGGCCAAACTAAGCCCTACATTAGTTTATTCCTCTTGAAAATTGGCTGTGAATTTTAGAAGTGGTGCACCAATTTCTTGTCCACCCATCAAGGTGATCTGATTCACAGTTTACCTTGGATTTAACTGCACCTGAGATGGTTATCCAGGTTTTTTAGTTCTGAGCTCATTTAACGAATTCGACAATTGAGAAATATTTTGTGTATGTTCCTCTAATGTTGCCTCAGTCTTCTTGGAACTTTGATGCCGATTTTGCAACATGCTCATCATCAAGTCAAGTTTTTCATCCACGGATCTCTCTTGAGTCGCTTGTTGGTTCTGAGGGAAATTCTGTGGTGCTATTTGATTTGGTGGAACATAGGGCTATTGAGGTTGATTTTGTGATTTTCTCCAATGAAAATTTGGGTGACATCTCTCCCTTGGGTTGTAAGTGTTGGAGTAAGGCTCTCCCCTTTGCTTTCTCTCATTCCAATTTTCCATTGCATTTGCTTGAACCGGTATTTCTCCCATAGTCAAATTCATTGAGACATTATATGATTAAATGCTCCACATGTATCGCAAGGGCCTTCTTGTTGTCCCATAGTCACAACCTTGTCAACAACCTTAGAGAGAATCTTCTCCATTCTCTCGATCCTCTCGTTAAAGCTATCTAAATCCGTGCCACTTTCTTCAAGAGTATGACATCTTACTGATCAAATTCCTTCTTTGAATCTACCAACCTCTTAACGATCTTCCTGCTTCATTTTCCCTAAGATGAGAGAAGCCACCACTAATTGAAGAGTTAATCATATCCTTGTTGGAAGCCATCATTCCTTAGTAGAAGCAATGAAGTAACTGTCCTTCACTCATTCTATGATTGGGGAAACTATCCACCAGTCACCTAAACCTTAGCAAAAAATGCTCAATGGTTCATCATATTCTTGCTTTATGCTCATAATCTCCTTTTTCAAAGCATCGGTTCTAGTGGATGGGAAATAATACTCCAAGAAAATTTTCTTCAATTCAGGCCATGTTGAAATAGAGTTAGGCGGTAAGATAGAGAACCATTAATTTGCAGCTCTAGTAAGACTGAAAGGGAATGAAAATATCTTGAATTGATCCCCAGTGACATTATTAGGCCTCTTATGCACCTTGCAAATTTTGATGAATTCACTCAAGAAGTTGTACGAGTCTTCTGCATTTCGTCCATGAAATTTAGGAAGAACATTTAAGAATGCGAGCTTGATCTCAATGGGATTCTCTGGCAACTGAATGGGTGTTGGATGATCTTCTTCACTATGTCCAATGAGTTCCCACATGTAAGGTTTATTAGTATTGTGCCTAAGATTATCATCTAATGCTCTTTCTTCCATTCCGGTGTCACTTTCAGATTCAGATGCTGCTGGGATCTTAATGTCAAGCTCTGTTTGGCCAAACTGAAGGTCGTATAGGCCTGTTTGGCCAAACTGAGCGTCGCAGGTGTTGGTTTGGCCAAACTGAGGGTCGCTGGTGCTGGTTTGGCCAAACTGATGGTCACAAGTGTCTGTTTGGCCAAACTGAGTGTGCACACCAGATTTACTCTCTTTCACTCTTTACTTGTTCTGGTTGGCTTACTTCACTATCTCCAAATCAAATATCAAATCCATCTTTGATGATCTTCTCATAAACCAAGAACTAACACACAAAATTAGTAGGTAAAATTAAATAGAAATTGACTAACCGCTCCCTAGCAATGGTGCCAATTTGGTGAATGTCGTTTCACTCACTCACTCTCGATATATGAAGGATAATCACTCAAATAATTCACAAGTTATAACACAGTGAAGTTAATATGCAAATTAGGAAGGCCTTTCTCAAGGGCCGTAACGGGGTTAGGGATAATTCAGATTGGTGAGATTCTAATGGCTCTAAGCTCAAACAATATCGATCAAAATATTATGCATGTCTTTTATTGAACCATCATCCATGTATAGTAGACATTCACCAATAATCTTCAATCCCATGGTTAATAGGAGATAGCCGAGTAATTTCACAGCAAATATAGGTGCTATTTATTTTTATTTTTTCCTTTCTTTTTTCGAAATTTTTCCAGCACCATTCTTCTTTAACATAGTCCACAATCACTACTCGTGAGAAAAAAATTCAAAATAACAAGAAATACATTTTTTCTCATAGTCACCCCTTCTGTTTGACCAAATTGAGGGTCACATGGGTGTGTTTGGCAAAACTAAAGGTTGTAGGGCTTGTTTGGCAATACTGAAGATCACAGGGGTCTGTTTCGCCAAACTGAGCGTGTTTCCTATTGTTTCAGCCTTCAAATTCAAACCCTTCTGTTTGGCTAAACATATGATATACTCAGTAATGTCATCAACTTAAGAGAACACAATGGATGAATGCATCATCTTCAACTCTAAGAACATAGATAATAAGGCCAAGAGAAAGGATAAATATAAGGTTTTGGCTAAATATATAGTAATTCTTATCAAAGAACATAGTCAAAGCTTCAAAGTGTTTCACTAGGGGAAAATGTCATTGGTAGGCAATTTAAGTTGTGTGGTTCATCCTAGTGCCTTCCATCACTCACACATAACAACTCAAAATATAATAATGTGATCTCTCAGAACAAAGATTGATGTGGAGAATGCTCTACTCTAGTTTAAACCTCACTTTAGTAGGCTAAAATATTCAATTAAACTCACCCTTTTCTGTTATCCCAAAAATCATATGCAATCAAATTTTACAAATCATAGAAAATCTCATTCAAAAACTTCACGGCATATCAAATTTATCAAGCCTGTTAAATAATAAAAATTTACAACCGGCCGGTTACTTTTATCAAGAGCCACTAGAATCTTTTCATGCCAAATTATCGACTCAAAAAAATAGAAAAACACATGTTTGATTATAAAAACTGAAATAAAAAAAAAGTTTTTTTTATATGAGGTAGTTTTAAGTTCCCATTTATGCTCCAAAATCCTTCAATTTCTATCTTCTTGATTTCATCTCCAAAATTCTCCACTTAACAAATATGCATAGAAAACACACCTAAAGTGTACATTATTCCCATAAAATCACAATAATCCCACAAATTATGAACATAATAAAACATAAATCAACCAAATTCTTTATCCCTCTCAGAGATTATAAGTTTGACTGGGGATGACAAAAGTCCCTTCCGATTTGATCACAATCAATCTTGGCGTAATTGGTGAACTGTTTACTTTTTGCACTTAAGTCTATCCAAGAAAGTGGGAGATGTCGGAATGCAAAACTGGAGATACACCTATTTAATTCACATTTTCACGACCATGTTATTCCAATTTGGGCATCAACGTGTAAATAGAAGGGCCCAAAATGTTCAGAAGGAGTACTTTTTGACGCTTTAAGGAAATTACGCCAATAACCCAAACTTCCTTGAATGTACTATATGCTTCAGAACTCCATGCCCGAACATAAAGATAAATATTTGATGTGGAGATTATGTGTAGTGTCTAAGAGGGGCGCACAAGGAAGTAGTGTATGATCATTTTTTATTAGCATTCAATTAATGCCTTATGACGGGAGTTATGAGAACTATAATTTCCACAGTGTAGAAACACACAATTTTATATTTTCTTTGTTTTTTATGAAATAAAAAGAGAATAAAATTCCATCCATCAATTTTGGAAAAGCTCTAGTACGTGTTCTAGAGTTGATAGTAGGTGATTACTTCTAAGGAACAAAGGTTTGTCGAAGAACTTGTGGAAGTCTCTATGGGATCATGCATGTTTCTTTATCACTCTCTAGGATTATAAATTTGACTGAGGATGAAAATTTTCCATTCCGGTTCAATCAGCGTCGATTTTAGCGCAACCGGTGAGCTATTTACTTTTTGCACTAAGGTCCCTCCAAGAAAGTGGGAGATGTCGGCAAGAGAAATTGGAGATACACCTATTTAATTGACATTGCACAACCATGTTTCTCGAATTTGGGCATCTATGGATCAATAGAGGGCCCAGAATGTTGACAGAGATTATTTTCTGACACTTTACGGGAGTAACGCTATGACCCAAACTTCCTTCAATGTACCCTACGCTTCAGAACCCTGCGCCCAAACATAAGGATAATTTTTTGATGTGGAGATTATGCGTACCGTTTAAGAGGGACACACTGGGAGGCAGTGTTTGATCATTTTTCTTAGTATTCCATTAATGCCCTTACGATGGGCATTATGAGAATGATAATTTCCACCACACAGAATCACACATAATTACCTATTCTTGGTTTTTTATGAAATAAAAAGAGAATAAATTTTCTTCCATCAATTTGGAAAAGCGTTAGTACGTGGTTTAGAGTTAATCGTAAATGATTACTTATAAGTAACAAAGGTTGATCAGAAAAACTTATGGAAGTCTCTTTGGACCATGCCACCTTCTTTATCACTCTTGGGGATTAAAATTTTGATTGGAGGTGACAAAGGTCCATTTCGGTTCGATTGGAGTAGATTTTTGCGCAACTAGTGAACTTTTTAAATTTTGCACTTAGGTCCTTCAAATATTGGAGATACACCTATTTATTTCACATTGTCAAGATTATGTTTTTTATTTAGGTATCAACGGGTCAATGGAAGGGTCTGGAATGTTCACAGGGTTTATTTGCTAACACTTTTAGGAGATTATGCTATGGTACTCAAAACTTCCTTGAATGTACCCTATGCTTTAGAACTCTGAGCCCAAACATAAGGACAAAATGTATGAAGCAGAAATTATGCGTACTGTCTAAGAGAAATGCATAGAAAGGTAGCGTATGATCAATTTCATTAGTATTCCATTAATGCCCTTATGATGAGGGTTATGAGAATGATAATTCCACCACAGAGAATTACCCGGAATTACATATTCTTTGTTTTTATGAAATAAAAAGAGAATAAACTTTCATCCATCAATTTAGGAAAAGAGTTAGTAAGTAGTCTAGACTTAATCATAAATGATTACTTATAAGTAACAAAGGTTTATCAGAAGAACTTATGGAAGTCTCTATGGAACCATGCCAGCTTCTCTATCACTCTCAGGGATTATAAGAGCGAGTGGAGATGGCAGGGGTCCCTTCCCGTTCATTCAGAGTAGATTTAGGATCAACCAGTGAGCTTTTTACTTTTTGAACTGAGGTCCTTACAAGATTAGAGATACACATATTTAATTCCAATTTTCACGACCATGTTGTTTTAATTTGGGCATCAACGGGTCAATGAGAGGGCTGGAAATGTTCACAGGGAGTATTTGCCAACACTTTTTTGAAAATTACGCTATGACCTAAACTTTCTTGAAAGTACCCTACATTGTAAAACTCCACGCTCGAACATAAGGACAAATATTTAATGTGGAGATTATGAGTACTATCTAAGAGGGAAGCACAAGGAGGTAGTGCATGATCATTTTTATTAATATTCCATTAATGCCCTTACGATGAGCGTTATGAGAACGATAATTTCCACCCCTTAGAATCACACAGAATTACATATTTTTGGTTTTTTTATGAAATAAAAAGAGAATATAATTCCTCCATCAATTTTGGAAAAGCGTTAGTATGTGTCCTAGAGTAAATCGTAAATGATTACTTATAATTAACCAAGGTTAATCTAGAGAACTTGTGAAAATCTTAGTGGGACCAATAATTTATTTATAACTCTCGGGGACTGTAAGTTTGAATGGGAATGACAAAGGTCTATTCTGATTCATTCATATTGATTCATTCCACCATTTATTGTACTTGATATTCAAGTTACACTAAAACAATCTTGCTAGAAGATACAAACTAAAAATGAGCAAAAACACCAACCTATAATCTTCCCACACATTTACAATAAATTAAGCCTTTTGAGAAATGAATGATGTAATGACTTGACAAAGCCCGAACTACATGGACGCGTGATGAGGTTGGTACGGCTCATTCCCATTTGTACAAACCTTAACACTTATTCCTAGGCACCTAACGTACAACACAAGCCCTTCATCCAGAACCTCACCAATTTGTGCAACAAACACCAACACAGTCCTTGCTGTACTTTTTAAACTTTAGGAAATGACCACTCATCAAGACCCATACAATAAAGCCTTAAAATTAAAACACGCACGACACGCGCAAAAATGTGTACAATTAGCATAGCATGACATTAAACCAATGAAACGATCATATTTCACTATTAACCAAGTTTATTGAGTCGAATCGGTTTAAATTTTAAATTGTGTTCGATTTAATAAAATAGATAAATTAAACTTCATATTTCTCATAAAATATAACTACATTTTAATGTATATCCGATTAATGAAAAAGAAACCACATGATACTTGAAACTTTTTCTCCCTATTTAATTTTGAAATAATGGTTTTAGAAAAATATGTTTTAAACATGCCCGACACATGCACAAATTAAAGAAACCAATCAAATGTGCACCAAAGTGCATGTTTAATCATTATTGTTGTTCATAAAATCGGATAGGCTCATAAATATGAAATTTTGCTTGATTTTATACAAACAGTTTGAAATAAAATGACTATTTATCATCTCACCTTGCTACACTTTTAAGTGAATTCACGAGATTCATCTATCAGTTCTTGATCAATTGGAGTAAATTTCACCTCAACTAGTAGACCTACCCAGTCGCGTGACCTGAAAATAAACTGTCAATAGTATATGTGGGTAGTTATACAATTTGTATATATGAACAATATGGTGGAATTCCTTTATCTCTTGATTTGATTCTTCACTTTCAAAAGTTGTATGGCGAAGTCAAGAATATGTAATAATAAGTAAATAAAAATTATAGATATGAGATATTAAGCCGGCTTGCCATAGAACTTATGACCAAAACTAGGGCAATGTTTTCAACCGCTCAAATGATGCTCCCCCAAATTTGTGTCTATCTAATTAGAATTTCTTATGCTGTTATATTGACTACTCTTAATAAAATTTCTCTTATTAAACATGCCAAAAGCATTCTAATTCCATCTTCCATACAAACATTAATTTAATTATAGAATGTTTGGTAATAGTTTATAATGATTTGTTAAACCTATTTACCCCCTGAACTTCCCCCAATTAGATTAATTACCATTCTCTAGTCTTTTCTCGTGATTTGGATTCCCAAACTTATGATGATATAGAATCTTGATATTTTTCACAAGAAACATCTTAGGCATTCCTTGTATTGTACATTTATAAATTTCATAATTTGGAAGCTCTAAAATTATGGTATCCTTCATGTTCAATATTGACAATACATACTTCAAAATTTTTATTTACATACGAAACAAAAATTTAATCAAATACGGCATTATGAAAATGACTTTGATAATATATTTAGAATCAATATTTTGGGTAAACAAATTACGAATATGCACGATACAAGCACACATGTGCAAAAACATAAAATATAACATAAGATGAAATGTAATCAACTAACATAAGATAACATAAAACCAATTACTGCCCATTTTGGAAAGGATGATTAATCAGACACAAGACACTCGTACACATCTTGCACGAGATGCTTAGTTACCAAATTCATCAAAGATGGATCTGGAAACTACGTATGTGGTAGTTATTTCGGCCGAGGTGATTTTAATGGGATACGTGTGTCCTCCTTCGCTTTGTAAGAAATATGAAGGGGGCATCGGGATCAGAGGTTTTTTCTTGAGCAACCTTAGAAGGATACAATCAGCTCCGCACGATGCAGCTAAGCGTTGCCTATCTTGACCCATGAATCTCAAGGCATCGCACTATGGTATCTCTGTGTCCTTTTGACACACCTAAAAATGTTTGAACTGGAACCATCCTTGATTCCTTCCACCATTTATAGTACTTGATCCTCATGTTACACTCAATGAGCAAAAACACCACCCATAATCTTCCCACATTTGCAATAAATTAAGCCTTTTGAGGAATGAATGATGTAATAACTTGACCAAGCCCGAACTACATGGATGCACGAAGAGGCCGGTATGACTCATTACCATCTGTACCAACCCAAACATTTATGCTCAGACACCTAGCGTATGACTCAAGCTCTTCATCCATAAACCTCCCCAATTTGTTTAAAGTGAATTCACTAGATTTATATATTAGTTCTTGATCTATTGGAGTAAATTTCACCTCAGCTAGTAGACTTACCCAGTCCCACAACATGAAAATAAACTATCAATAGTATGTGTGTGTACGTATACAAAGTGTATATAAGAAAAATATGGTGGGATTATTTTATCTCATGATTTGATTCTCCACTTTCAAAAGTCGTATGGTGAAGTCAAGGATAAAAAATAAATAAAAATTATAGACACGACATATTAAGCCGGCTTGTCGTTGAACTTATTCCCACAACTAGGGTAGTGTTTTGATCCGCTTAAATGATGCTCCCTCAAATTTGTGTCTATCTAATTAGAATTTCATATGTTGTTATATTGACTGCTCTTAATAAAAATTTTAATGTTAAATGTGCCAAAAATTTCTAATTCCAACTACCATAAAAGATAAAAATTTAATTATACATTGTTTGGTTATAATTTACAATGAATTTTGAAGCCTATTTACTCCTTGGAGTTCCCCCAATTAGCTTAATTACTATTCTCTAGTATTTCCTCGTGACTTGGATTCCCTAGCTTATTATAATATATAATTTTGATTTTTTTTCACAGGAAACGTCAAAGGCATTCCTTGTATTGTAACTTTATAAATTTCATACGTTGGAAGATCTAAAATCACGGTTTCCTTCATGTTTAAAATTGACAATACATACTTCTAATTTTTTATTTACATATGAAACAATTTTTTAAACAAATATGGTATTAAGACAATGACTTTGCTAATTTATTTAGAATCAATGTTTTGGGCAAACAAATTATGAATATGCACGATACAAGAACACATGTGCACAAACATAAAGTATAACATAAGATGAAATGGAATCAACTAACATAAGATGACATAAAACAAAAATATCCATTTGGA
The DNA here is from genome assembly GCA_032355405.1 of Rubia balearica. Lineage (NCBI taxonomy): Eukaryota > Viridiplantae > Streptophyta > Magnoliopsida > Gentianales > Rubiaceae > Rubia > Rubia balearica. The sequence continues at coordinate 9,385 of JAULKJ010297561.1, read as the reverse complement.
AAGGATGATTATGTCAACACACGGCACTCACACACATCTTTCACGAGGTGCTTAGTCACCAAATTCCTCAAAAGAGGATCTGGAAACTACGTAGGTGGTAGTTATTTCGGTCGAGGTGATTTTAATGGGATAAGTGTGTCCTCATTCTCTTTGTAAGGAATACGAAGGGGCATCGAGATTATAGACTTTCCCTTGAGCAACCTTAAAAGGATACAATTAGCTACGCACGATGCAGTTAAGCATTGCCTTTCTTGACCCATGAATCTCAAGACATCGTACTATGGTAGCCCTGTGTCTTTTTGACACAAATAAAAATGTTTGAACTGGAACCACAGTTGATTCATTCCACCATTTATGGTACTTGATGCTCAAATTACACTCAAACAACCTTATCAAGAGATACAAAAAAAATGAGCGAAAACACCACCCTATAATCTTCCCACACATTTTCAATAAATTAAGCTTTTTGAGGAATGAATGATGTAATGACTTGAACAAGCCCAAACTACATGGATGCCCGATGAGGCTGGTACGGCTCATTCCAATCCATACCAACCCAAACATTTATGCTCTGGCACCTAGCGTACGACTCAAGCACTTCATCTAGAAACCTCCTCAATTTGCTCAACGAACACCAACACAATCCTTCCTGCTCTTTGTAAACTTTAGGAAATGATCACTCATCAAGACCCACGCAATAAAGCATCAAAATTAAAATATGCACGACACGCGTACAAATGTGTACAATTAGCATAAAATGACACTAAACCATTGAAACGATCAATAATTTGCATATTTCACTATTAAACAAGTTTATTGAATAAAATTGGTTAAGTTTTTTAAAATTGTGTTTGATTTTAAAAATAGTTAAAATAAATTTATATTTATTATAAAATATAACTACATTTTAAAGTATATCTGATTAATGAAAATGAAACCATACAATACTCGAAAGTTCTTCTCCCTATTTAATTTTGAACTAATGATTTTGGAAAAAGATGTTTCAAACATGCACAACACATGCACACAAATTAAAGAAACCAACTAAATGAGCACCAAAGTGAATGTTTAATTTTTATTCTTGTTTATAAAATCGCATAGGCTCGTAAATGTGAAATTTTGCTTTATTTTTAGTAAACAATTTTAACTAAAATGACTATTTATTACATCACCTTGCTACATTTTAAAGTGCATTCGCTAGATTCATCTATAAGTTCTTGATCCATTGGAGTAAATTTCACCTCAACTAGTGGACCTACCCATTCCCGCGACATGAAAATAAATTATCAATAGTATGTGTGTACATATACAATGGGTATATATGAAAAATATGGTGGGATTCTTTTATCACTATTTTTAATTCTTCAGTTTCAAAAGTTGTATGGTGAAGTCAAGAATATAAAATAATAAGTAAATAAAAGTTAAAGATTTGAAATATTAATTCGGCATGCCATCGAACTTATGACCAAAACTAGGGAAGTGTTTTGATCTGCTCAAATGATACTCTCCCAAATTTGCGTCTATCCAATTAGAATTTCTTATGCTGTTTTATTCACTACTCTTATTAAAATTTCTCTTATTAAACGTGCCAAAAACTTTCTAATTCCAAATTCCATAAGAGACAATAATTTAACTATACAAAATTAGGATATAATTTCTTATGAATTTTTAAACCTATTTACCCCCTGGACATCCCCCAACAAGCTTAATTACCATTCTCTTGTCTTTCCCCGTGACTTGGATTCCCTAACTTATGGTAATATAGAATTTTGATTTTTTTTCACATGTAACATATTGGGGTTTCCTTGTATTTTAAATTTATAAATTTCATACGATGGACGCTCTAAAATCACTTTTTTCTTCTAATTTAAAATCGATAATACATACTTCAAAATTTTTGTTTACTTATGAAACAAAAATTTAAGCAAATACAGTATTAAGAAAATGACTTTGCTAATTTATTTAGATTCAATGTTTTGGGTAAACAAATTATGAAAATGCACGATACAAGCACACATGTGGACAAACTTGAAATATAACATAAGATGAAATGGAATCAACTAACATAAGATGACATAAAACCAATTAAATAGCCAATTGGAAATTATGATTATGTCAACACAAGACACTCGAACACATCTTGCACAAGATGCTAAGTTACCAAATTTGTCAAAGGAGGATCTGAAAACTACGTAGGTGGTAGTTATTTTGGCCGAGGTGATTTTAATAAGATAAGTGTGTTCTCCTTCTCTTTGTAAGGAATATGAAGGGGGCATTGGGATCATAGGATTTTGCTTGAGCAACCTTAGAAGGATACAATCAGCTATGCACGATGCAGCTACGCACGATGCTTATCTTGACCTCATGAATCTGAAGACATCATACTATGGTAGCCATGTGTCCCTTTGACAAACCTAAAAATGTTTGAACTGGAACCACCATTGATTCATTCCACCATTTGTGGAACTTGATGCTCAAGTTACACTCAAACAACCTTGCCTGGAGATACAAATTAAATATGACTGAAAACACCATCCTAGAATCTTCCCACACATTTGCAAAAAATTAAGCTTTTTGAGGAATGAAAGATGTAAACTTGATCAAGCTCGAACTACATTGATGCCCGATAAGGCTGGTACAGATCATTCCCATCCATACCAACCCGAACATTTATGCTCAGGCACCTAGCGTACGACTCAAGACTTTCATCCAGAAACCTCCCCAATTTGCGTAACGAACACTAACACAATCCTTCTATTTGAAAACTTCAGGAAATGACCACACATCAAGACCCATACAATAAAACCTCAAAATTAAAACACGCATGACACGCGCAAAAATGTGTACAATTAGCATAGATGACATTAAACCAATGAAACGATTATTAAATTGCATATTTCACTATTAACCAAGTTTATTTAATTGAATCGGTTAAAGTTTTTAAATTGTGTTCGATTTAATAAAATAGTTACACTAAACTTCATATTTCTTATAAAATATACCTACATTTTAAAGTCTATTTGATTAATGAAAATGAAACCATACAATACTTGAAACATTTACTCCCTATTTAATTTTGAACTAATAATTTTGGAACATGCACACATATGCATAAATTTAAGAAACCAATTAAATGAGCACCAAATTGTATATTTAATTATTATTTATGTTTATAAAATCGGATAGGTTCATAAATGTGAATTTTTTTTGCATTTTTATATGAAAATTTTGAACTAAAATGACTATTTATTATATCACCTTGCTATATTTTAAAGTGCATTCACTAGATTCATCTATTAGTTCTTGATCCATTGGAGTACATTTCACCTCAGCTAGTAGACCTACCCAGTTCCGCGACATGAATATAAACTATCAATAGGATGTGTGTGTACATATACAATGTGTATTTATGAAAAATATGGTGGGATTGTTTTATCTCTTGATTTGATTCTTCTCTTTCAAAATCCGTATGGCAAAGTCAAGGATATATAATAATTAATAAATAAATAAATAGTATTGATATGACATATTAGGGTGACATTCCATCAAACTTTTTCCCACAACTAGGGCAGTGCTTTGATCAGTTCAAATGATGCTTCCCCAAATTTGCGTCTATGTGATTATAATTTATTATGTTTTTATATTGACTACTCTTAATGAAAATTTCAATATTAAACATGCCAAAAACTTTTTAATTCCAACTTCCATAAGAGACAATAATTTAACTATACAATGTTTAGTTATAATTTATAAGGAATTTTTAAACCAATATACTCCTTGGAGTTCTCCCAATTTGCTTAATTACCATTATGTATTCCTTCCTCATGACTTGGATTCCCTAACTTATGGTTATTTAGAATTTTCTTTTCACAAGAAATATCTGATGCATTCCTTGTACTGTAAATTTATAAATTTCATATGTTGGAACCTCTAAAATCATGGTTTTCATATTTAAAATTGACAATACATAATTCAAAATTTTTATTTACATATGGAATGAAAATTAAAACAAATACGGTATTAAGACAAGGACTTTGCTACTTTTTTAGAATCAATGTTTTGGGTAAAGAAAACATGAATATGCACGATACAAGCACACAAGTGCACAAACATAAAATATAACATGAGATGAAATGTAACCAACTAACATAAGATGACGTAGAACCAATTAAATTAATATCCATTTGGAAAGGATGATGATGTCGACACACGACACTAGCACACATCTTGCACAAGATGCTTAGTTATAAAGTTCGTCAAAGGAGGATCTGGAAACTGTGTAGGTTGTAGTTATTTTGGCCGAGGTGATTTTAATGGGATAAGCGTGTCCTCCTTCGCTTTGTAGGGAAAACGAAGGGGGCATCTGGATTATAGGTTTTTGACACACTAAATGATGCAGCTAAGCGGTGTTTGTCTAAACCTATGAATCTGAAGATATCGTACTACGGTAGCCCTATGTCCTTTTGACCCAACTTAAAATTTTTGAACTGGAACCACCATTGATTCATTCCACCATTTATGGTACTTGATGCTCAAGTTACACTCAACCAACCTTGCCGGGAGATACAAACTAAAAATGAGCGAAAATACCATCCTATAATCTTCCCACACATTTGCAATAAATTAAGACTTTTGAGGAATGAATGATGTAATGACTTGACCAAGCCCGGATTACATGGATGCGTGATGAGCCTGGTCCGGCTCATTCCCATCCGTACCAAACCAAACTTTTATGCTCTAGCACCTAGCGTACGACTCAAGCCCTTTATCCAGAAACTTCCCCAATTTGTGCAACGAACACCAACACAATCTTTCTTGGTCTTTGTAAACTTTAGGAAATGACCACTCATCAAGACCCGTGCAATAAAGCCTCAAAATTAAAACACGCACGACATGCGTACAAAAGTGTACAATTACCATAAGATGACATTAAACCAATGAAATGATCATTAAATTGCATATCTCGTTATCAACCTAGTTTATAGAATCGAATCAGTTTAAAATTTTTAAATTGTGTTCGATTTAATAAAATAGTTACACTAAAATTCTTACTTCTCATAAAATAAAACTACATTTTAAAGATATCTGATTAATGAAAATTAAACCATACAATACTTAAAAATTCTTCTCCCTGTTTAATTTTGAACTAATGATTTTTGAAAAAGATGTTTCAAACATGCACGACCCATGCACACATGTGCACAAATTAAAGAAATAAATTAAATGAGCACTAAAGAGCATATTATATCCTTATTCATGTTTATAAAATCGGATAGGCTCACAAATGTGAACTTTTGTTTTATTTTTTATAAACAATTTGACCTTAAATGACCATTTATTATATCACCTTCCTACATTTTAAAGTGCATTCACTAGATTTATCTGTCAGTTCTTAATCCATTGTAGTAAATTTCACCTCAACTAGTAGACCTACCCAGTACCGTGACATGAAAATCATCTATCAAAGTATGTGTGTGTACATATACAATGTGTATATATGAAAATATGGTGGGATTCTTTTATCTCTTGATTTGATTCTTCACTTTCAAAATTCGTATAGGGAAGTCAAGAATATAAAATAATAAGTGAATAAAAATTATAGATGTGACATATTAAGCTGGCTTGCAATCAAACTTATGCCCACAACTAGGGCAGTGTTTTGATCCACTCAAATGATGCTCCCCCAACTTTGCATCTATCTTATTAAAATTTCTTATGTTGTTATATTTACTACTCTCAATAAAAATTTCTCATATTAAACGTTCCAAAAACTTTAAATTCCAAGTTCCATAAGAGGCAATAATTTAATTATACAATGTTTGGTTACAATTTATAATAAATTTTTAAACCTATTTACCCCTTGGACTTCCCTCAATTAGCTTAATTACCATTATGTAGTCCTTCCTCGTGACTTGGATTCCCTAACTTATGGTTATATTGAATTTTTTTTACAGGAAACATCTGAGATATTCCTTGTATTGTAAATTTATAAAGTTCATACGTTGGAACCTCTAAACTCATGGTTTTATGCATATTTAAAATTGACAACAAATGCTTCAAAATTTTTATTTACATATGAAATGAAAATTAAAGCAAATACGGTCTTAAGAAAATAACTTTGCTACTTTATTTAGAATCAAGATTTTGGGTAAATATTTTTATTAATATCCAGTATACAAGCACACATGTGCACAAACATAAAATATAACATGAGAAGAAATGGAACCATGTAACATAAGATGACATAGAACCAATTAAGTATCCATTTGTAAAGGTTTATTATGTCTAAACACAGCAATCGCACACATCTTGCAACAAATGTTTGGTTACAAAAACCATCGAAGGAGGATCTTGAAACTATGTAGGTGGTAGTTATTTCAACTGAGGTGATTTTAATTGGTTAAGTGTGTCCTCCTTCGATTTTTGTAAGGAATATGAAGGGGGCATCGGGATTATAGGTTTTTTCCTGAGCAACCCTAGAAGGATACAATCAGCTACGAACGATGTAGCTAAGCGTTGTCTGTCTTGACCCATGAATCTCAAGACATCGTACTATGGTAGCCCTGTGTCCTTTTGACACACCTAGAAATGTTTGAACTGGAACCACCATTGATTCATTCCACCATTTATGGTACTTGATGCTCAAGTTACACTCAACCAACCTTGCTGGGAGATACAAACTAAAAATGAGCGAAAACACCATCCTATAATCTTCTCACACATTTGCAAGAAATTAAGACTTTTGAGGAAAGAATGATGTAATGACTTGACCAATTGCGGACTACATGGATGCGCGATAAGGCTGGTACGGCTCATTCCCATCCATACTAAATCGACATTTATGCTCTGGCACCAAGCGTACGACTCAATCCCTTCATCCAGAAACCTCCCCAATTTGTGCAACACACCAACACAATCTTTCCTGCTCTTTGTAAACTTTAGGAAATAACCACTCATCAAGACCCAAGCAATAAAGCCTAAAAATTAAAACACGTATTACATGCACACAAATGTGTACAATTAGCATAAGATGACATTAAACCTATGAACCGATTATTAAATTGCATAGTTCACTATTAACCAAGTTTATTGAATCGAATCAGTTAAAATTTTAAATTGTGTTCAATTTAATAAAATAGATAAATTAAACTTCATATTTCTCATAAAATATAATTACATTTTAAAGTATATCTGATTAATGAAAATGAAACCATACAATATTTAAAACTTCTTCTCCCTATTTAATATTGACCTAATGATTTTGGAAAACATGTTTAAAACATGCGTGACACATGCACATATGTGCACAAATTAAGACCAAAGGTGAAGAATACTAAAACAACCTTCTCCCTCTATAATCTTTCTCCCGCTTCTCTGTAGCTCCTGACTTAACTAATTGATCAAATCCTCTTTCATAGCCATTAAGGAGCTCAACGGTCATAATCCCGCCGGAATCTCACAAATCTACTAGACTCCCATGGCGGCTCCTCCGCTCGGAGGTTGCCCGCCAGCAACCGACGCCGCCATTCTTCAATCTAATCCTACTTCTCATACCCCCCAACAACCCCGCCCAAACTCAATTCCAATTCTGACAACCAGCTTCAAATATGGTAAAGCTTGCCTCTTTTCAGGCAAGGATATCCAGAGGTTAGCAGCCCCGCTGAAGCTTTCACTAATCGGAAAGTTTGGTCTCGGAATGCCTGGTATGGATATTGTGTGCAAATTGTTTAATAATTGGGGCTTCAAAGGCGGGGTGAGGCTAGGATTTCTGGATAATAAGCACTTTATGATTAGGTTTGCATTAGAGGAAGACTTTAATCTATGCTGGTTTGAGGGGAAACTGAGGATTCACGATTGCCAAGTAAGATTTAGGAAATGAACACCGAATTTCTCCCCTACTATGGACGCTCATTTTGCTCCGGTTTGGATTTTTGTTCACAACCCTCCTACATACTATTTCACCAAGGAAGCCACAACCATCCTTATGGAACAGTTTGGTCTGCCCATGATGGAAGGTAGGCCAACAAAGGAGTTCACCAGACCATCGGTGATTAAATTATGTGTTCAATTGAACTTAACCCAAGACCATCCTCTTATGATTAGGCTAGGTAATCCTAAGGATAGTAAATGGTGCATGGTGGAATATGAATGGAAACCACAGTACTGTTCAAATTGTTGTCTCATAGGTCACAATGAAGAAAACTGCAGAAGGGATAAATTGAAGGATAATGGCTACATCAGAGAAAAAGGGAAGTTTAGGGATGCTGCTCCTCCTCCTGGAATGGAATGGAGGAGAGTTCAACCAAATAGTTGATTAGCTGAACACACCTCAGGCCTTTCAATTCAACAAAAATAGAAAGGAGCTGTGTTAGCTGCTGCAAATCTACAATCTGCCTTGGCAAAGACTCCCCAGATTATATACTAATTAAATACAGCCAATCTCTTGGTGCTCCCTAACCCTCAAGACCAAAATAAAATGTCTCAAGCTCACACTCAGGATCAACATATAACTGTTGTGGCTCTCACTGGAATTCAGCATCCACATACAGATAACCACCACCAGAAGTCATCCACAACTGTATTCTCCCAGGAAGAAAAAAGGATGATACAGTTGTTGTCATCAAAACCTAAACTTAGGCATCAGTTTTCCAAAGATAACCTTATGATTCAAAAACACTTTTCAAACTCTTGTCAATTTATCTGTACTCCAAGTAATAACATCCCTGCTAACTCGCTCTTTTTTTCACAGGGTAATAGATACAAGTTTCTACAATTGAATGTCACTAAAGGAGTAGGGTCAAGTAAGCCATCATCACTTGGACTTCAACATTCAGATGCTTCAGTGAGAATGTCATCACATGTTCCTCTTTCAACCTCTCTTTTAACAATGTGAACATGGAATCTGATGATGACCTTAATAGTTTGGCTGATGAAAATGAAAATGATACTGAAATGTTATATCATGATGCTAGCACAGATGATTTGAATGTAAATATATATGAACCTAAAAAGAGGCATATGAAAAACTATTTTTACAGGGATCAACATGATCCTTAGGTCAACTCTAAGAAGTAGACAGTCAATGATTAAACACAAACATATTGCTAACATTCTGATCTGGAATATTAGAGGATATGGAACTGCAATACACAGATTACAAAATCTCATTAGAAATCCATAAAATTGATATTTTGGGGGCTGATAGACCCAATGCACCAATCTTCTGACTTAAAAATTCTGAGCATGACCTTAGGTTTTAGGAATTGGAATGCATGTAGTAATAATAAAATTTGGCTATTGTGGAATAATAACTTTAGTATTTCTAACATAACTCACAACTTACAATTTCTGTCTTGCTCCATCACTGATATCTCTACTTTTGAAA
>JAULKJ010297545.1:0-11804 GCA_032355405.1 Rubia balearica | reverse complement strand
GTTATATTTGCACTTTATCTCATTATGTAGGGTTATATTTGCACTTTCGAAAATAGCAGGGTTATATCTGCACTTTCGTCAATTATGTAGGGTTATATCTGCACTTTGCTCAAAAAACTTACTTGTTACCTAGGAGTCGGGTTTGGTATGTAGTAAGAGATGGGGTGATTACAAATTCCTATGATTTTAGGATTGGTAGGGTTGTTTGGTTGACGGAAAATAGTAAAAATGTGGGAATTTGGAATGTGGAGAAAATTAAACTAGGTTTGGTATGCAGTAAGAGATGCGGTAATTACAAATTCCTAAGATTTTAGAATTGGTAGGGTTGTTTGGTTGACGAAAAATAGTAAAAACGTGGAAATTTGGAATGTGGAGAAAATTAAACTTCCCACACAACGTGGGACGTATCTTACCGAGTACCCCTCGGCCAATTACAAATCCTCCATTTTTTAAATATGCATTTGCATTTTTATCCCACGAATGGCGCTTGAATTTATTTATTTTTAAAAAGGTAGTTATAATCGATGGATTTCATAGGAAGTAAATGAAGTCAAACAAACAACATCTCGGAAAATAAATTTTAGGAAATACAAATTCCTACATGTGTAACCAAACACGTTTTGTATATATTCTGAGATTTTAATCGTGGAAATAACTTCATGTGAAATAGAAATTACTGCAGAAATTTAATTCTCATGAACCAAACGAATGACTCCATAGTGAGTAAAAAACAATCCTACTCGTTGAAAGTGTAAATATAACCCTCTAGTGAGAAATTCGATGTTGACCGTGTTTTTCACGCGTTGACACCCCCCTAAAATTAAAAAATACCCTCAAACCAAAAACTAAATTTGGGTGGACAATTATACCCTTACCCGTTGCCATCCACCGCCTGACTAGGTAGAGTTATATCAGCACGTTATGAAAATTGATAGGGTTATATCGACACATTAATTAAACTTATAGGGTGATGTCAGCACATTCCTAAAAAGTATAAGGTGACATCAGCACATATTAGAAAACCAAAATTCATCAACATTAAAAACCCTAAGTCGAAGAATCAAACAAGTAACAACTATAAGGTTATCCAATCATCATCAATCTGGACTAAAGTCAACAAAATAAACAAAATATCATCAAAATTCTTACATTCTATACCATATACACAGCTTATCTCTATTCATGTGACGAGAAGCAAAAGAAAATCACATAATCAAACTCAATATTGCATTTATCTAGGGAATTAAGAGGAACATCGGATGAAGATACCATTTTTGAAAAGTTTCCGCACTTCCACTTCAACGTCGTTGCGTCGACCTCGCCAAATCTCTTTCTTCGGCGCTAGAATCACACTCTGGAATATTGGCAATCGGTCAAAGAGGTTGAAATGGCGGTTGCGTGCAGTTAGCGTTGATTTTGTACTAATATGACAATTTGTTTTATAGTATGTGTAGATATTAACCTTATAGAGTATTTTTTACGAATGTGCTGATATAAAACCTACGAGTTTTAGGAATTTGCTGATTTAACCCTATCAATTTTCATAAGATTCTGATATAACCCTACTTGTTATGGCGGCGGCGTTCCGAAGGCTGTCACGCGGCAATGTTTAGGTATAATGGCGCTAAGGCCAATAACATCATTTCCTTTTATATATATATATATATATATTCATAAGGGGAAAATGTCTTTTAACAAAATTCCGATTAAAAGTTGTCGGAAAGGGTTACACTTTTACTTATTATCTAGGGTTATACTGGCACTTTTAATTATCAAAAGGTTATATTTACACTTATGTAAATTATTATATAGGATTACATGTGCACTTTTCTCTATTATTTATGTAAGTAAATTTTCTTATATTTTTGGTGAAAATAATTATTTGATGGACAATTCAGTTTCATGGGAATTTAAGATTAACATGAACGTTTAGGTAACATTTCAAAATCCTAAGCCCTAAACATCAAGCGCAAACTTACAAGGTAAAAACACACAAAGAATTATAAGTTATGGCAAGAGTATTATTTCAACCCGGAATTTTTTTTTTTTGAAAAGTGCTACTTAGACCCTTAACTATTATACTAAAAAGGTTTGACATGAAGCCTAAAATCTGTATCCACACATAAAATTCTACATTCGATCAAAACTAAACTGAACTTACCTAAGTGCCGTTATTAATCCCATATTAAACTAAAATTAGGTTGTTAAGACCAATTTTTAGACCATCGATTTTACGGTTTCACCCCAAAATTCATCGTCAATACTTTATTATATTGTGGGATATATTGTTAAAGTGACCCGTTTGTTGTTGACTAAGTTATATGGAGTAAATTAATATAAAATCACGTGTCATCTCTTTATCTCTACATTAGTACCAATTTATTTTAATAATAGAATTACATGACTCTAATATGGTATAAACTTGAGGTTAGTTCAATGGGTGTATATTTCCATTGATTTGGAGTCCCGTTTAGATGGTCTGCTAAACCCTTCTCCAATTTGCATCTCTCTTCAAGGTTTTTCCCCATCCCCCCATTAGAGGAGATGGAGAATAATAGTTTATCTTAATTCATATTTTTATTATTGAATAAGTGTGAGATTTTTTTCCACGGATTAGTTTTGTTCTTTGACCTGAGCGATTAGATTGTTGTATTCATGATGATAACTCGGTTTAATTGTTCATGTTGATGTATTGTTCTCGATCTGCTTGCACAAATCGTGTGTTCGCAATTTCGTTTGTGGTTTTACTTTCGATTTTCATAAATCTGGGATCGTCATATCTGTGTTCGTCATATATGTGTTTTTCAAGGTGTTTACAGTATGAACAGCATAGATCGTGGTTGGATCAAGTAGTGCTACAGTTGTAGAAGATCCCTGTTTGGCGTAGTGATATTGATGCATGGTATGCTCCGCTTTGCCAAGTGGTCATTTTTTTGCAGAAAGCAAGTTAATATCCCCAAGGGCGATGTTACGCTTTTTTTATTGGATCTCTGATCTGTAATAGTACAGACGATCAGTCAGGTTGACATGTAATTTAGACATTTTTGCAATATGTTAGTTATTACTATATGCTAGTTAGGTTGGATATCAATTCCACCCATTGTAATCCCAGCTGGGTGTTTTTCCCAGTATCTTGGAATGATTGATTTTTTCAAAAAAAAAAAGAGTCCCCTATAGGTGGATGACAAAGTTATTATTTAATATACAAGTTCATGTGTCACTGTTACGCGTCTTTCTTAACCTTAGTCATGTGACAAATATCAAATGATTTTATAATACAAGTTCACAGCGCTAATATGCTATCAGCGTTTAAAATTAGCTAAACCCATAAATTTAAAAGGCCAATTTACATTTATAACCCTAATTTTACGCTGAAAGTGCGAATATAACCCCGCAATCTCAGAAAGTACCTATTTAACCCTAACTTATTATTGTATGTGTCAATCTAACCCTAACTTTAGGTACAATTGTGCCGATATACCCAAAGTATATCTTTCGGACATTGACTGTTTATTTTCAGGCGATGTGAAAAATGGAAATTACTAAAATACCCTTGAGCTAAAATATGAAAATTTTGTGCCAGAAATATTTCTCAGAGATGGTTGACCCATTTATATTGACCTCCCTTCTTGTTTTTCCAAAGCCGTTGTTCATCCGTCGCCAGCAACAACAAACGTCTGCTGCCATCAACAACAAATTGTTCCGCCGTCAGCAACAACAAATCCGAGCCTACCAATGTCAACAACAAATTCATGTATTCATTGGAGCCTACCAATGTCAACAACAAATTCATGTATTCCTTGGAGGCAATAACATCATCAATATAATAAGGAGCCGGAAACGCACAGCCGCCAGAAACCTCCATGTCGACACAGATCCGCCACCGGCCCACCCCTGCCTCTGAGATTTACCAGTTTCATCCTCCTCCCCCTGCCATCGTACCCCACCCCCCTTATCGCTTCCATCCTCGTCACCTCGCCGTCATACCCCACTTGAACAACGGATCGGGACTCGAAATAGATAGAGGGGGAAATGGGGAGTTCTTACCATTTGGGATGAAGCCATGTTTTAAAGCCCCTCGGTAGCGCCGAAACTCCGTCGGCAGCAAGCGGCCGACAATGTTCGTCTCAGACGGGGGGAGAACGACGATGGCTAGGGGAATTGGCCAGAAAAATGAGAAAATAGGAGAAAAGCTAAGAGTAAAGACGGAATTTCAAGTTTTTTTAAAAAATGAGGGCAAATCGATCATTTAGAGAAAAAATGGCAATCAGACAGTTGACTAAAAGGTCAACACGGTCAAAGGTCATTTTGCCATTTTTTAAAATTGCAGAGTTATATTATCATTTCAGCCTAAACTCAAGATTATTTTAGCACATAACTCAATTTAAAAAGGTGTAGAGTCCAAAGTTAGCCCACTGAATTTATATTCCCAGGTTAGTCCAATGGACGTCTAAATGTTTAGATCGTGAAGCCTCTGTTTGCATTTGTGTGATTCAGTAAATGATATAGTTGACCTCCTTCATGTACTCCCTTTTTTTAACATTGGTCTCCTTTATATTTTGGGTTGCTTTTTTATATTGGCTCCTTTTCATATATGGCAAATCCTAGATTGTTTCATCTACTCAATTTACTTTTTGTATTTTCAATGCAATTTTCACCATTCATTTCACTCTTTGTTAAAAAGAGTGTCCAAAAGTAGGAGCCAATGTTAAGAAACCGGAGGGAGTATGATAAAATGGTACATTTATACGTCAGACTATTTGTTATGGACTAAATTACTGTTGGAATCGAAGTTTCCGGGCAAGATTTCGGTGGGCTCCAGCCACCGTTTACCTTAAAATAAGGGAGCATTGGATTTGTCTTCGCAAGTACTATATCGTAGTATACTCATACGTTAAGTTTGGGTTTCGTTTGAATGAGAAATGGTGTTAAAAATTGATTACTCAAAGAGTAAGTATTTTGGATTTGTGGTTTATAAGAAATACCACATTGGAAATGGAAATGAGCTCTTAGTGCCCCTTTGCCTATAAAAGGTTTCTACCACATTGAAAATGGGAAGGAGCCATTAGTGTCTCTTTGCCTATAAAAGGATGTCTCTAGTCTCATTCTAAGATACACCAGTAACACAATCCTTTTCACATCTCATTCCTTTGTTCTTCGAGAGTAAGACACTAAATTGGTTTGCCGATTCCTCTCCTTGACTGTCACACACTACAGGGTGTCTCGAATGTTTGAAATTGATGCAGAGTCAAGATTGATATCTCTGTCCTTAATTCTAAAAAAGCCCCATAGTGTGAACCAATTCAGTGTCTTGCTCTCAAACGCGAAAAACAAAGGAAGAAGAGGAAGATTGTGTTATTGGTGTATCTTAGAATGGGAATAGAGACAACCTTTCGTAGGCAAAGGGGCACTAATGGTCCCATTTGAATTTCAATGTGGTAGAAACCTTGTATAGGCAAAGGGGCACTAATGGCTCATTCCCATTTCCAATGTGGTATTTCTTGTATACCACAAACCCAAAATATTACTCTTTAAGTAATCAATTTTTGAGCCATCATTTCTCATTCAAACGGAATCCAAATTTTAACATATGAGTATACTACATATAGTATTCGCGTAGACAACGTCATTGCTCCCTTATTCCGGCTCAAACGGTGATCGGAGCTCACCGGAATCTTGCCCGGAAAATTTGATTCCAACAATTACATCTCAATAAAATATATTGTTGAGAATGCAAACACTTTGGAAGCATTTGCAAACTCTTTAAATATACCTCTTAAAGTATTTTATTCATAAATTAGTAATTTTCAAAAACATAACATAAACATACATTGGCAACCAAACAAGTATACATATGACTGTGTCCAATCATCCGGACGTACAAGATGGCTTCCTAGGTGGCAATTGTTGATGAGGTGTCTTCTGCATTAAAAATTAACAATACTATCAGTTATGCATTACAAACTTAATACTTAATAAAACAATATTGGTAAACTAAATATCATTACAAATTACTTGTGAATTTAGGTGCATTTCAATTCATTTTAATGTAATTTATTAATTATGCTATTTAGTTTTTAGTCTATTGACTATATTTTCACTATATATAAGTTTAGTTCAATATATCTTAGTTTAATGAAAAAGTAGTTCGGAAGAACAAAAACTTGACCTGTAATTTTGGACTCAATTTCTCCACCGTTGTTATTGTATCTTGGCATAACCCTCCAGTCTGCTATAATTCCAAAACCAAATATTAATTACAATCAACCTATTTTTATCATGTAAATAACATAATTATTTTTTATATGCAGTATTATTATCTATAATTAGCACTCTTTATAATTATTTATTTAAGCTATAAATAAATGAGCAAGTTGGGAATGGGCACCTTGCATAAAGCCCAATCAGCTGAGTCGAAAAAAATCCGCTCGTGGTTCTGTTCGAAGAAATATTTAGAAAAAAATGGTGAAATGAAGACAATATTGATAATTTTTATTTATTCAGTGTAATTTTAATTTGTAATTTCCTTGGATTATGGGGATGGAAAAGTATTTATTTTTTAAAATTTAATATACTATTACTTGCCTTTGAGATTAATGGCTTCTTCTTTGGAACAAGTCCTCCATAATTCTTGTCATCGTGAGAAGCCACCTATCCGAACAAACAGAAAAACATCATAAATATAATAATAATAATAATAATAATAATACTCTATACAAAATGATTATTCTGTATAGATTCACAACAAATCAAGTGGTGTGATTAGCTTCGAGAAAATTTCGGACCAAGTCATATATTACGAAAAATTCAACGGTCAAAACAATTTGTTATGTTTTGTGGAGTTAGTTAAAATTAGGTACTTGTCAATACTAAATTTCTAGTACCCAGTTGAGTCATTTGGATAGAATCAGGATTGTATTTACTTAATAAATTAGTTTCAGGTTATTAAATTTAATTTGAGAATTTAATTTACTAAAACTAGTATTTTAAATTGCGAGTAAAATAATACTTGGCAAAGTCTTGGGCAAGACCGTCTTTCCATAAGGTTATGGAAAAGACATGATTTAATTAGAATAATAAAAGGTAAGGGGTGTTAGTTGCAATATTAATAAAAAATTATGCAACATGTAGTAGTTATAAAGTTTATAATCTGATTCATGCGATCCGAAAATTTTATCTTCATTTATTCTAATTTACACTTTAAATCTTGATATTTCCATGACTTATAGAAAGCGGACTCATAATACTTCATGCATTAAATATTAATCCAAAAACATTGGATATCACCCTACAACAACGTTAACATATGGTTTTAGACGTTATGTATCCATGCACTCCAAATATCACGTGTTCTTTTCTAATTTCTTTTTCTTTTGGACGGCGTTGCCGACAAAATATTTCTCCTAATTTCCAGATATTTTAAAGGGTGTGCAAATTGAGGTTCAGAAAGAAACAACAAATAAATGCATCCCACATATAATTTTTTTTAAAATGGAAAATAAAAGTCAGTGAAAGAGATGAAAGACTGGTTTTGCACCTCATGATTCTCAGTTGAAAGTTGCTGCTCTTGATCTCTTTTCGAATCAGCCATTGATCTGTAAGCATATTTACAAAAAAAAGACACATAGCATCAAAATTTACGAAAATAAATCACAAATTCCGTTACTTTTCTTCGCATTATGGATAATTTCTTCGATGGCACTGAATAGTAGCTCGTCCTTGGCCGACAAATTATCGGGGACTTGTGCACTGACTCGCTCCCCTCAGTTCCGCTCCTCTGTGCGTGACGGAAATGAAAGATACGAAGAGAGAATAGGATAATACCTTGAGTTGAGATTGAGTGAAACTAAAAAGAGATGAGCAAGAGATTGGATTTTGGGAGGAGATATAAAGGAAGAAGAGGTGTCTAGAATGGAAAAGATCGATGGTGGTTGAGTAAGTTGGTGACACAAGAATAATTAAAATCTCCAACTATATGTATTTATTTATCAACAACCATTTATAAAATAAACATAAGGAGTAAGATGATTTTATCTCCTAGCTAGACTTATATAGTCATATTTAAATATTTAAATGTTGTGGTATGTGGCCTAAATACTAGTCAACCATATCAACAAGCCAATTAGTACAAAATAGGGTTCTTAGCACAAAAGTGTTGAATGTGATGGCTAATACTTTTAAGAAGAATGTATTATAGTTAGTTAAACATTACAGATTAAGTTGTATATGTTATGTAAAATTGTGTTTATAAAAATATTAACCTATATTAAAAGATGAAGGAGACCCGCTTTTATGCTTTTAAATTATTCCATTAGCAAGTAACGTAGAATTGTCGAATCATATTATATTTATTATAAAAATGCAATCTCATCAACACTTTTTTGGTTGATGAAACTATAGCCCTAACTTTTTGAGCTTGTACTAATGTATCACTACACAAATCCCCCCAATTCTTCTGTCTTATCGGTTTAGAACTACTCCCATATAACAAAACTAAGGTCCCTCTTGGGACATGCGATAAAACTTAAACAATACGGATAACAGTAACAACACTAAAAATCAAGAATTAATCACATCCAAATGAATACTTCAAAGTTGGAGAGAAATGGAGTGCTCCAAATCCCCAATTTGAAGACTATGCACTCCCACTGGAATCCTTGATACACGATATTCATCCACCAAGCTAAAATGCTTGCAAGCATCGATCTCAACTCTAACTCCCTCTTGGGCCCCGACCAAAACATGAACCTTCTTAAATGCAATCAATTGCTTTTGAGGAGCCCACTTCCCTGCCCTGCAGGTGGCACGGAGAACATCATCAATGTGTGGGCCCCATCCATTGCTCCGACATTTCTCACATCCATGGGTTCACAGTTAATGTGTGAGACTTCGATTGAGTGGCCCATTAGGCCTGATGTTGAGTTAATGAGCTTGGCTTTTAGCTGGATTGAGAGTGAGGTTGGGGCATGGGCTACAGCCACCTTGAAGGCCGAGTAACTCAGCCCATGACCAAATGGAACACAACTGGGCCCAAGCAGAAACTGTATGTTCTTCTTGGGTACCCTCTGAGTATCTGGCCTCATGTTCATATCTATCATTGGAACTTTACGGACATAATTCTCTGGGTACCATGTCATAGGAAGCTTTACTCCGGTTGAATACAAAATAATAAACTCAATAAATTTCATGTTCGATGAAATAAGTTGTATATTTTTTTTCTAACAATTCAAATGTTTAGACCTGTTTAAGAACTCGTGTAACTATGGTAACTTTTCATAGGTAAATATGGGGCAAATGTATGAATTATGGCTGAATAAAAAGTTTTGATAATTGTATCTTTGCTCCAATTTCCCTAGAAAATTTAATTTACACAGTTGTAAATAAATTGGACAAATAATTCAGTCAAAATGTATATTTTTAATATTTACATATTTTCTTCAATTTACTTATAAAACTCAATATACGTGGTCGATAAAACAAAAATGAATGCCAAAACTTTAAATCAAGGGCAGCACACTCCATTATCGATGGTTTTAAAAAAAATTTAAAAAATTTATAATACCTGGATTATAAGCACCAAAATTGATGTCAGCAAGGGCAGCACCTCCAGCTTGGCCAGGGTACCCAGCCCATGTGATGGCTAAAATCTTAGGGTCATTTTTGGCAATTGTGACATCAATATAGGCCTCCCAGACATCAGTACCAAAATTGTAGGACCCCTCTAGAGGCGGGCTCGGTCCATATGGGAGGCAAGTGAAATGTTCGCCTCATGCCTCTGATTTATTAGCTATAAAACGGCCTCATTTTTTTTAATGTGTTGTGTATATAATTAAAAATGTGTTGTGTATGAGTCAACAAGATTAATGACACTATGGACAGTTGCATAATTACCTTTTTTTATTTTTTTCCCAGGTAAAAATGACTTTTCGCTGAATTTCGATATAAATTTGCTGGAAAGAGTGCTTTTACACTCAGTTACCAAAATGTTCTATTGACACTTATATGATTTATATATGGTTATTTTTTGAGTAAAATAAATTTCATTTCATGTTAGTGGAATCGTCCAATATCGTCTGACAAAAGAAAGTTCGGGAGTGCTTCCCATACATTATCTTGCGATTCACTCGACTTTGCAAAACTAGTGAGTGAGCAAGGATATTCCTATCTGTAGAGATCCAACAAGGCGGATTTATGCCTTTGTCACTCAGTAAGGTTCGAACATGTATAACAGTATCCGCACAATATAAAGTGAGTTCAAGTTCTCTTAACATACGAATTATCCCTAGCGCATCCCCGACGATGGTCACTTGCTCTTGTTGCATCTCTGTAGCCCAGCGGACGGCTTCCAACAGTGCCAGTGCCTCTGCCATTGCTGCATCATATTTGCCCGGTTTCATTTATATATGGTTATATAAGAACTTTTCTCAATGTTAAGAGATTAAAAAAATACACGCCCTAGACTACCACAAGAAGTCGTGTTTTTCCGAGTTTGAAATACATTTAAATTAAATACAATAAAAAATATAAATAACTGACCAAAACTAGCATCAAACTAAACAGACAGATAAGCTGGAGCCTGGAAAGAATAGTACGATGCTACACAGCAGCATTACGATTATTATATCAAATTATGAAAATAGGGTTGGGAGCAACTATAATAGTCGGATCATACAGTTTTCACAATTATCAATACTAAATAGCTAAATGCATTATTAATTTATTACAACTTACAATCGACTCTTCTTAACAGGTCCCATTTCCTTAGCCTTAGTCCTCAGAACATGCTTCTGAATTTTCCCAGTAGCAGTCTTAGGCAACGGTCCAAAAAACACCGACTTAGGAACCCAAAACGCAGGCATTTTCGCCTTGCTAAACCTTATAATATCCTCAGCTAATCCATTCTGATCCGAGGTTTCAGAGTCCTGTTTCAGTGTCACAAATGCACAGGGGGACTCCCCCCATTGCTCGTCGGGCCTCGCCACCACGGAGACCTCCAAGATCGCGGGATGATGGTAGAGGACGTTTTCGACCTCCACGCTGCTGATGTTCTCTCCCCCGGAGATTATGATGTCCTTGGACCGATCCTTGATCTCAATGTACCCGTCGGGGTGCTTCACTGCAAGATCGCCCGAGTGGAAGTACCCGTTTGCAAAGGCCTCGGAGTTGGCCTTCGGGTTCTTCAAGTAACCCTTCATCACAAGGTTGCCTTGGAACACGATTTCTCCCACCGTGGTGCCATCCGCTGGGACGGGGTTCATGTTCTGCGTGTTCACAACGTCTAAGCCTTCTAACCCGACGTAGGGAACGCCCTGTCGGGCGTTCAACCGGGCCTGGCTTTCAGGTGGGAGGAGATCCCACTCGGGTTTCCACGCGCAGATGGTGGACGGCCCGTAGGTCTCTGAGAGGCCATACGTGTGTGTCACGCGAAAGCCGCGTTGTGACATTGCTGAGAGGACGGACGGGGGTGGAGCAGCACCGGCTGTCATCACGTGCACTGTGCGAGGAAGCGGCAGAATCGTTTCTTCTTTTCGCGCGTTCACGATGGTGTTGAGAACTACTGGAGCGGCGCAGAAATGTGTAGCCCCGAGTTTGGCTATGGCTGAATAGACTGCCTCAGCCGTTACCTGCAAAAAGAAGAAAAGCAATACTACTAAGGTTGTCTGAATCAGGCATTATGTGAATGATCAGAATGCTATTCTTCAGTTCTGTAGAGTTATATGATGAGCAACAGATGAAAACAATGAGAGAAACACGCCTAACATGTAAAAATGGATAACCACTTAGCAGTATAGAACATAAATGGT
>JAULKJ010297534.1:0-11804 GCA_032355405.1 Rubia balearica | reverse complement strand
ATATATATATATATAGTATTGTATGTTTAATTCCTTACATTTTCTAAAAGTATAGTATACTTTTATATTTGATAAATAATAAATTTTAATAAGAATAAATTGTTTTTTAGTCTTATATAAAGAGTTTGGGTCCATAAATTGATCGAAATTGTTTGTTGGGGTTATGAAGTGTTCACTTTATTTGTTAGGGCAAAAAATTAAGTATTTGACATTTGTTGGGGCCATAAAAAATAATTTAGTCTTATTTTTAATACAGTTAAATTAACTGTGTTTTGAATGTATATGGGGCCTCTTTTTTTTTGTTCGCTTCAGGCCCCAGAAAAGCTAGGACCGGCACTGTTGGTATCATAGCAAAGCAAAAGTTCCTGTGACGATCATATCAGTCGGCATCAGTTGGTATCGTAGAGGAATATCCCTTAGTACCTTCATATCTGTTTCTCATTTTTAGATCAAGAATATCTATCTATTAGCACCCAACAAACAGGAGTTTCATTCTTATTATTTTTAATTTTGAAAACAAAAACAAAACTTAGAATCTCAATTGTTTCAGAACATCTTTACCATTGCCGGTCATCTCTGCTTTGTCACTGGTTTATCAACGTCATTGACCGATCATTGCCATCTATTATCGCCGCCCACCATTGCTCAACTTCATCAATGATGAATCCAACTCCTCTAGCTCTTAGTTTCCGATTGTCTCCGACCAACTCCAGAAGGTTACGATCACCTCGTTTCTCAACCTCAGCTCCGACCGTCTTCGTCCTTAATCCCAGCTTCTCAGCGTTGTTTCTTTCTCCTTGACGTTCCCATGAAACACAACTTCAGTAAATGAAAGTCAGCACAAAATACAATCATCGTGAGGAAGACGTTTGACGCATGGTTCTCACGCTAGGGTACACAGACCGATACGTGAATCTCAAGCGCGCACTAATTTAAGATGCATCATCCTCATCCACATGGCTAGTCCATCTCTTCATCTGGCAAGCAGCTCATTATCTCTTAACTTGATCATTTTATCGCAGTATTTTGAATTTATTGAAAGTTATCCAATTTTCTCACCAACAGCATATTATTTAACGAGTTAAGAGCCACACCATCATTCCAGTCAATGCATATTTAGCATTCAGTCACCGTTTATTTTCCGGACTATGCAAGGATGAAGTGAGACGTTTCTCTCAATTTATGTTTTAAGATCATTCACATTTTGAGGATGAAAATTTTCAACCATAGAGGGAATAATGCAAATTAGGGTTTGATTTGGGTTTCTTATTTAATTTTGAGATTAGGTTTTTAGGGGGTTAACACTATACTCTTTTTTCCACTGGTTTTTTTGGTGAGGTATTGTATTTACATTAGAAGTAATCTTGAAATTATTTTAATATATTAGTTTAAATTTTAAATATATTAGATAGGACATGTATTTTAATTAGTATTTAGATTCCAAAGACAGTTCTAATTCAATAAGGAGTCAGATTAAAGTTATCAATATTCTTCAAATTTATGAGCTAATCTTGAGGGTTAGTTAAAAAAATAGTCTAGGCCAGAGTAAGGGTGAAGATATGGTGAGAATGGAAAATTTCCTAGTTTCATGTTAAAGGGTGATATTGAGGAAACCGTTAAAGTGTGTATCGTAGATTTGGAAGTAGTGAATGCCTACTTTCAGATTTTAAGTATTCCATCTAACCGAAGAACTGGATGATGGGGCTAGGCGATTGGATAAGTGCATTGTTGGTTAAGTATGTAACCTTGAAATGGAATGGAACATGGAATTAGAGAAGAGCATGGCTGTCATGGACAAGTATGATGCACATTTATCGGAACAAAATGTGAATATAATGTGGCATGAAAGAGAATGGCACAGGTTTTTGGTAGAGAAGCCTTGTGAATTTAAATAGAAAATGGCTATTATTTTGAAGCAGGCATATCGTATAAATGAGTTGTTTAATCAGGTAAAGGAGTTACAAGCTGAATGCTATCATTTCGGAGAAATGTCGATGAATGGAGAAATCGCTATGAGGATACACATGAGTATAACGTTCATTTTTTGACGAAATACAAGGATATTGAGAGTAAAATCAAACTTCGAAAAGTCTGTTGTTCCCGACTAGAAGAGTGATGTCGTATGCTTAACACATTGCTCTAAGGATAGCATGAGATGAATGCAAATTTCTGTGAGGAGATTACTAAGGCACTATTTGTGAGACCTAGAGAGTGTGATGGGGTTTTGACAACTCTAGGTATGGCAATGGGGTGGGTTTCGGTGGAGGTCCACCCCACATACGTCCCCAGTGGGGATGGTATGGAGGTAGTTTTGGTGGGGTGAGGAGGGTATGGGTATGAAAATCATACCCGCTATGGGTATTGAGTCGGCCGTGGATATTAATTCACAACTGCCACATCCATGACCCACCCAACTAAACCAATTATATACCCGCTAATTTTATATAAAATAAATTATTATTTATTTGTATTTCACGTATCTTACCTAAAATATTTTCATGTAAACACATTTATAAAATTTTAAAATAAAAGCTACTATAAAATGGATTTTAGCTAATTTTTTAGATATAAGTGGTGGGATTACAATGGGCATGAAGTGAGGGTAGTGAGAACCAAGTGGGTGATAGAGAAAGTGTGGATTTTGTATAATACCCGATGGGGCTGGTGGATTTTAAAATTGTACCCACTGTGGATGATGGGGTGGGTATGTGTTCAAAAAATTTAGATGAGCATGGGTATGGAAGTACCATATTCTTCACCCACCGCCCTATTTCCATCCCTAAATAGCTGTTGTCTTTTTTTTAGCAACATGTTGTGGATCTGCAGCAAAACCTATAAACTTAAACATACTTAGTATATCTACTAACTATGCATCTAGGGAATTCAAATTGCGAACCAATTAATGAGTGTAAGTCATACTACATAAATAATATGATAGGGAGGATGACTGCTGCTAAAATACACGATGAGGTCTATTTGCACATGCACTGGGAATTGAAGGAGATCTTTCAGAATGAGGGTAATTTGGGGGAGGCTACGATATTAGAACTTCCTCATTGATGTTGTTAATCAAGAGTTGGGCAGTCAGTATTTTTATTAGCTGATTGCGTGTATTAGTAGTGGCTTCATTTTATTAAGCGTATAATAAGCTTTATCCAAATAATGGTGTATGTTGAATTTTATTGGGTTGTAACAACATATTCATGTATTATGGCTTTTCTTAATAAAGATGTATTTTGGATGTAAGTTTTGTTATGGTGTGGTATTGGATTATAACACAGATATTGTGTACTGTAGAAGTGTATAACATTGATTTAACTAGAGAGGTAATAATTAGATTCTTTTAGGAAAATGATTGAATGAATTCTAGTGGAACCAGTCTTGTATGAAGATTGTTGGTGTGGTGAATGTGTATTGAATAATGCGACATTGTTAGCTGCTAAGAGTGTATAATGTTGATTGAAGGGAAGTTGTCATTGTTGGGTACTATGTTTTGAGGGGGTGGTGTGAATATTAGTGGAAGTGGAGTTTGGGTATTGCAACAAGAATGTAGGATGATTCTCTACTTGTGTCACTGGACTGGTGATTTTCTAAACATATGATAAGCTGTGGATGACCATCCTGTTTCCACCACAAGATATGGGTAGCTCTATTAGCATGCGAATCAGCAAGTGATTTACCTACTTGTGTCGCTTAAGTAGACGAGAGGGGTTGTATTGGCATGAAACTAGGAGTGAAGGTTTGTTTACTTTTGGAGAGTGGTAACGAAGCGAAGGGGGGAGATGTTTTAATATAATATTTTTATGATTTTCATATTATCTGTTTGTATTTAGGGTGAGTTTGTGCATTTTTTATTTGGTTCGTGTGAATTTTTCGGTCCTATGCATAAACGGATATCCAAACATATTGGGCTGTGGGCTTGTGAGTGAATAATATGCCACGTGGGCCCTTTTTTTTTGGATTCTTTTTGTTGGGATATGCAGTATGTTACTGTGTTCTATTTTCCAAGGCTTAAAAAGTGGTTGGTATTTTTTTTTTTGAAAATTTGAAAGGGCGTAGCATTTACAAGGAATTTTACATGATTGTTTATGTTTCCAATGTTGCTAGGGTATTTACACAGTTTGTGTATTTTATGTGGTGTCATTTAGTTAACGATTTTTGAGAAGTATTTTTGAGTATGTTATTAGTGTGTGTAGGTTAGGTAGCAGCTCATCAAGGAATTTTTCCATAGTGATGGGGGTTTGTGGATTTTTTGGAGATATATGGGTTTACTGGGGATGTCAGAGCTATCCCGGATCATGATTGTGGTTCTCACTGATTATGTGATAAACCTTTATGTGTAGGTAATTTGGAGGAGTTACTCTAATTGAAGGAGGTGAAAGTCCGGATTGCATCCCTTACAGGATGTCCTGAAAATCTCCATGCTTACCGTTATTGTTTTAATCTTAAAAGTGCTTTAGTATTCTAGAATTATCATTAGTTCATGCATGTCTATTTTAAATTATTTTTGTTAGTACCAGCGGGTGAGATAATCAAATATGGTATCTAATGCAGGGAATTCCTTTTGGACCTTCATAGCACCTGGGATCATCTTATTGTTCCATGTCAGCTTTACAATACCTGAAGGATAAGATGCAGAGGAGTCCCAGGATCTTCCTCCAATACATAAATTAGTATATGATCAATGATGTATTTGTAAGTTCTGGAAAAGATATATTACTTGTTCTTCTGCATGGGTCAACTATTTATTCTTGATGTGTTCCTAAATCTTTGCTGATCGTAGACCATGTTCTTAGATCGTGGCTTCAGTGGAAAGGTTTTAGATAAGGACCTTCTCTTCTTCTAGGTTCGCCTAGAATGGCTTGCTCTATGTTAGTTATTTCTATTAGCGAGGTTATCTCTCTTTCCCCATGAACAATCATTTAGTTGGTTCATAGGGGCTAAGATATTTTCTTAGCACTGGACTTCGAGTGGTTAAGGTAGATGTATATCAGGATAGGGATGAAGGATGATGAAAAATCTCTATATGCAGGGTCCTTGGGCATTGGAATCTTGGAAATCTTATGCGAGTTGAATACCCAGACTCGTGATGGCTAAAACCATGAGAAGAAAAGGGATGGCTTAGTTAGGGAAACTCGTGATGGGAGAGTTGTTTCGTGACTCCTTCTGGTTGGGTTACAAGTTAGGGTAGGTGTACTATAGAAGTGATTTATCCCTGCTCTCTAGTACACCTACTATCCTGGATGAGGAGAATGGTGTCCCTAATTCATGGGGCACCCTAAGAAGAAAGGGAGAAGAATGGGTGAACATTCTTTAACTTCACCCCATGGGGACTTAACACAAACTGGGGAGTTCAGTATTTATTTATGTAATAGGTTTGCAACTAATATGTTGTAATCCTTCATAGGAAAATTTTTGTTAGTTAGGCATAAAATTTTGTTGTAATCCTTAGATTTTGAATGGATCTAATATTAGTGAAGTTCTTATGATTATACAATGACTTATCTTATTTACTTAGTACTGAAGTTTCTCCAACGATGCTGATGCCGCTTCACTTACTAATTATGTTCGGGTTATATTCCTTTGTTTATAATAGGCTAGTAGTAAATGGATTGTTACTAGACTATGTTCTAGGCTATTATCTTTTTGTAAGGCTATTGTGTGGGCTGAGCGCATTATTCTAGTTGGGGTTTGTGAGTCGTGCCCTTATCTAAAAACACCCTGATGTACTATTCCTATAATGATGTTTTGTTATCCATGTTCTTATTGTATAACTAAAGTTGTAGCAATTTTTCCCATCATTTTCACTGTCTCGTGTAACCCTACAATCAGTTAATCAGAGTATAATTGTTCCTCGATTTACTAACTTGATTTTTTATCCATCTATTTTTTATTCAAAACACCTATTTCAATGGCTAACTGATCTCTACGACATTCTCTTCTCTGTTCCAAGTAATTTAGCGTATAACTTATAATCTAGACGACATACCATTGACACAAGCTAACTTGGCTGAGTGAGATAGTTTTCTGCTCGCTAGCTTCCTTAGGTGTGAGAATCATCTATTTCCTCAGCGTATTTGTAGTACGTGTGGTAGCTCTGGCATGAGATATGGCCTTTCCCAAGAACTATAAAAACTCATAAATAAAAATGAACCCCATAGATGGCGTCACTAATGTGGGGATTCCTTCTGAGTAGTGATAGGTCCATGAATTAACTATAGTAAGTCCGGCATATTTGAGTACCTACAAAAAATTTCAGGGTAGTTCTCGGGAAGGAAACTCCGACTCTCAAGTAAGTGTTGCTCTTCCTTGTGCATTTTGGAGAGAAAAAATCACTAACATCATATGATGTTCTCTGTCTTTATTTATAGAGTAGTGAATGTGTGATCATAGCCTACTTATTACTCTCACCTCTCTTTGATCTTGGTCTAACAGAGCGTATTATAGTGAATGGTGATTTCCGCTATTCTCGAAATTGGTTACTTAAGGGCAAAGCATACGATTGAACCTTTTTTTAGTGAGCTGATTTGGTCTGGCGAGGCGGCTGCTTCACTGCTTAGTTTTGACAAACTGAGACTAGGTAGATGATACATACCACACTGCACAACTAATAAGTACACACTGGATACTAACCTATGCAACACATAAGTAAACGATCGCAGTTCCTAATGCAAAACGAACAAACAACAATAAATGAAAATAAAAAGTCATACACGGTACAACTAACAAGTACACGCTGGATACTAGTAAACGCAAAATATAGATAAATAGATGCAGTTCCTGATTCAAAAGGACCAATCAACAACAAATGCAAATAAAAATTCATACACAGTGAACTAACAAGTTCACATTGGATACTAACAAATGCAAGATATAAGTAAACAAATGAAATTCCTATTTTAAAATGAAAAGTAAAAAATAAATGAAAATAAAAATCATACACGGTAAACAAAGAAGTACACACTAGATGCAACATATAAATTAACATATACAGTTCATAATTGAAAATGAACAATCAACAAAAACTAAAATAAAAGGTCATACATAGTACAACTAACAAGTACACTCTAGATACTAATAGATGCAACATATAAGTATACAGATGCAGTTCCTAATTCAAGACGAACAATCAACAAGTTTGTTGTAGTAATAAGAGGATAATTCAAAACCGTATTAGATAAACGTGCACATAGCAACTCAAAACACACAAAACTTATACTTATCTAATGCTAAAACAAAAAAAAAGTAATAACGCTTAGCACAGAACGATAAAATAAAATCTACAAAACATAAAATACAAAAAAGAACAAATACAAACTATAAGATGAATATAAAATAAGCGAACGGACAAACTAACCAGAATCGACACCGAAAAGTTGAGAATTGACAAAGAAGACACAGTAATGAAGGCTACATAGCTATGGAAAAATCGAAGACGGTTAAAAGAGGAGATGAAGAAATCAACGGATGTAGAAAATAGGAGAGGAGAGTGCATTGAAATTGGCGATGTTGAAAGTTACGAGAGGAAAACTATGACGGCGGGGTATGAGATGAGACAGAAGTTATGAGATCAATGTGGAGGTTGCAAGAGAGGGAGATGAAGACTTTGAGAAGGAAATAAACAAAAAATTAAAATTGGTCTACATACGAAGCCATCAATTTCTGTTCATTACAAAATGAACCTCATTTTGCAATCAAGTCACGAAACAGTCCTATCCCTTAAAAACTCACATTTTTAAGATATTCTCAAATTTATGAACTTACCACCCCACCATTATTGGCATACGTTCTATTTTCGCTCGTCCCACAAGTAATGACATACTTTGAAAATTACCTTAAATAACAGAGAATATATTGTTAAATTCCCACAATATTATCTTAAACTTTAATAAATTAAAGGCTGGACTCACTGCTTTCCCAAATATAGATACTTTTTCATAATTATTCTGTCACATCAGCTCTCCTTAAATTTTGGTCCAAAAGCAAACATACCATATTTATCGTGGGACGGAGGGAGTACATGTCATTCATTTGGTAATACAAAGGAGCTTTTACTTTTCTTTCTTTTTTTTATATAAATAACACTTGATGGAGAGGGGGTTGACGGACCCCTACCTATTTATAAACCCCACTCCCTCTATTTCATTGGATGTGGCACACTTTCTTTTTTTGGTTGTTTTTGTTAATTTGACACACTTTCCTTTAATGGTAAGATTCCTTCAATTTCATCCACTCATTCTATTTTTTCCTTACCAAATTCAATTTCATCCACATATTTCATTCACGCAAATACTATGGTGACACATTCAATGAAACGGAGGTAGTTCTATCGAGTCTTAGAAAACTTAGTAAATGTCAATTTAAGTCTAATAATTATTACATCTCGTGGAAAGCAAAGAAAACAAAGAACGGGATTAAATAATAATTAGAATTTTGAACTTTAGCTGACTAAATAATATAAGCACTAAAAAAATCTATGTATGGGTAATAGAATATTAGATGATTACAATCGGTTTAAGAAAAAAAAAATACTCTTTCTGATTGGTTTTGTACATATCTTTTTTCCATATCCGATTCTACCTTATATACCATTTGTACTCACTATATGTATGAATACACACAGCCACAAAATTTTTTAGTTTTATATTCTATCATGGTATCAGTTAAGAGTCTAAATTTTCTCTGGTTTTTCCAAAAATCTCCATATTTTTTTCTTGCGCTTCCCTATCTCAGGTAGCTGCCCACCTTCCTCTTTTTTCGATCACTTCCATTGCTTCTCGGTTTCTGGTGATCGCTGATTGAGACCACTGCCGCTACCTCAAGCATGGCATGTTGCTGTCAACGCATGGTAGTCGTGTCCTGAACGCGTCGTTGTTTCATCTGCTGGTGCACTCTCTGGCCGTCATTGCTCCAATTCCACGAAAAAAAGTTAGATCTGTCGTCCACTGCAATTCACAAGCTTGTTGTGTGTTTGGTGCGATTTGATTTTTCTTTTGTGTTTGAATTAGTTCCTGTTTGTTCCTCATAACAATCATTACGCTTCCGTCGTTGATCAACTGCATCCCCATCAAGCTTGATGGTTCCAAGTACTCTCACTGACATACTCATGTTACCTCTGTTTTAGGAATTTTCAAATTAATTGGCTATGTTGATGGTTCGATTACATACCCTACTACACCTGCGAGCTCGTCATCCAAGGAATTCGATGAAAAGGTCTCTGAGGATGTAGCAGCTCATGATTCTTCGATTCACACAGATCAGCTAGTCCAATCCGCTATTTTTTCATCCTTGGATCATTCTGTGATGTCGGCAGTTCACGGTATGGTCACTAGTGCTCAGGTATGGGATGTTTTAGCCACTAAATATCAGAATAATTCTTGTACTCATCGCCTTTATCTCTATGATCGTTTGTATGGTGTTCGTCAAGAGGATCAGTCTGTTTAGGAATATTATGCTTGTTTAAAAGATATTCTTGATGAACTGCATGTTCTTGGTCATCCTCTTAATGATGAGGATATTGCTATTATTTTTTGTTGTGGTTTGAATGATAAACGGTCACATTTTTCATCTACTTAAATGGTGAAAGATCATTTACCTCCTTTATACACCATTATTGTTGATGCTGAGGCTTTTTAATTTTCACTTAAAACTCGCTCATCTACCTCTGGACCAGTACCTTATGATTTTTCTGCTTCTCAATAGGGGTTCGGCCAGACTAACTACGGCAGAAGAGGCTGCAGTTTTGGATGAGGTAGGGGCGGCTGTGGGAGAGGCGGTGGTTGGACACCGTCGCCAGTCGGTGGTCGCGCTCGTCCACAGGGTGGCCGGCCCACTTATATCTGCCAGTGGTGTCATCGTTCCGGTCATCTTGCTGAATTTTGTTACAAACTATCACATGTCGCTCGTAAAGAAGTAAATTCCACATACACAACTCAGCCACATTATCAGCAACTGAATGCCACTATTGATTGGTACATGAACGCTGGTGCTTCCAATCACATGACTACTTTGGCTTCCAACCTGCACATCTTTGCTCCTGATAACGGTAATCAACTTGTTTATTTTTGCAATGGTTCTTCTTTGAATATTTCTTATGTTTATTTTGGCAATAACAATGGTTCGAATTTATGATTCCCTCACTTTATCTGATATTTTGGTTGTTCTGAATATCACCAAGAATTTATTATTTATTGCCAAGTTAACAAGGGATCTAAATATTGTTGTTTGTTTTGATGAAAAATATTTCACTATTCAGAACAAGGTTACCAGGGAGCTCGTGGGCCGAGGACACAATGAGGGAGGTCTCTACATTTTAGATTATGGTGGTGTTACTTTAGTTTCATTTGTCAATTCAAATAAAGTCAAGGCCTCATTTGAGCTATGGTATAGTCGGTTAGGAATGTTCCTTTTTCTGTTATTTCATCATTGAATAAGAATGGTAGTTTATCAGTTAATAGTTTACTGCCTAAGCCCTACTTATGTACTTCTTGTGAAATGGCTAAAGGAAAGCGTCTTTATTTTAATGACAATTTAAAATGTGCACCACACATTCTTGATTTAGTTCATTGTGATCTATGGGGGGGCCTCACCTGTTGTCTCTCGTGCCGGGTACCTTTATTATGTAATTTTTTTTTATTGATGATCACTCTTGGTTTACTTGGTTGTATCATCTGCGACGCAAGTCTGATTTCGTAGAGGCTTATATGCAACTTGAAGATTTTGTTGAGAATCAGTTTTCGAGTGATGGTGGAACTGAGTTTGTGAATCATCGCATGCGAACTCATTTTGCATCTAAGGGCATTCATCGTCAGCTTTCATGCCCTTGCACTCCAGAGCAAAATGGTCGTGCAGAGAGGAAGCATTGTCATATTACTGAGACTGGTTTGTCGATGCTATATCATTATGGCCTTCATTATTCTTTCTGGTATGATGTTTTTTTGACAACAGTCTATATCATTAATAGATTGCCCACTGCGGTTGTATCTAGTCAGTCTCCTTACTTCACTATTTTTGGCACTTTGCCTGACTATTCCAACTTTCATGCTTTTGGTTGCCGTGTTTTACCCTACTTGAGACCTTATTCTGCGCATAAGTTCCCCCTGGAGTATGTCGTGCATTTTTTTGGGATACAATTCACAATACAAGAGTTATCGATGTCTTGATCCTCTCACCAAGAGAGAATACATCACTCGTCATGCTCGATTTGATGAGACATTTTTTTCAGGTTCTCGATTTGACTGTTACAGATTCTTCATCATTGGATGTTTCATATTTTTTTGGAGCCATCATCAGTTCTCTCAGAGGTGTTTGAGTCATCCTCCTCTTTGGAATCACCCATTATTTTGGAGAATTCAAAAAAAATTCAGATTTCACCGGATGCTCAGGGTTCTTCAAAAAAATTTATCATCCTACATTATGGTGACCAGCAGTCTGCATCGCCGGAAACACCGACACTAGCTCCGGCCACTCTGGACGCGCTTGAGCCTCACGCACCGTCGCCACCAGCTGCTCATCACCCATACGCACCGACGACGACATCTCCTCTAGCACCATTCGCAGATCAGCCGAGCCCAGCGTTCCCAGTTTCATCGCTTGATTTTTTGCCTGCCAGTTTCGATATTGTCTCGGGTTGCATGCTACCGACCTTGGGTTTGGTGCCTTCTCCAATTTTGGTTCCCTCTTCTCGGCATCCGATGACCACTCGTTCTCACACTGGTTCTTTAAGGTACAAGAATTTTTCTGATTATGATATTTCTGGTTTACTGGGTGCTTTATTTGCAAAGACCGAGCCTCATAGTCATTGT
>JAULKJ010297525.1:0-11806 GCA_032355405.1 Rubia balearica | reverse complement strand
TTAACTTTTCCTGCACACAAAATACGGTTCCATGAATAGTAATAAAATGAAATATTACACCCGTGAAATAAGAATGAATAAACGAAGTCTTACTACTCATTCCGCGACTTTAACGATCGGAGGTTTATCGTACCCACCCTTTTTGTTTTGTTATCTCTTCAATAAGAGATCACAACTATCTATCACTTGCACATCGATCAGAGTGACCGACAACCTCACCTCTTCCTCGCTCATCCCCCCATCAATGGTAATTTTAACATCATTTTCAAAATGTTCTTTGACTATTTCGAGGGACACTAATCCATATCCACCATGGCTCCTCCTACGAGGTGTTTTGTTTTCCAATGCATTACTTTGTTTTTCCACGCTTGTGCCCTAGTTTTTAGGATGTCACAACCAAAGTAATATCCAGAGACAAATATTTAAATCACTTACATTTTCCTCATTATCCAACGTTCTCTTCTCTTGAATTTCCCAGCTATCTGATTGAATGTGTGTATAGGTCAATCATGGATGATCACCCTGTGTGCTGGAAAATATGTAATCTCTAGACAACGTGTACTTATGTTCTCTCCAACTCTTTGACAGCATGGCCATTGCTTTCTTCTTCAAATCATCAAAATCAGACAATCGATCTCAAATGGCCTCTATAAAAATTATACAAAATCAATATCACATACATGTACCTCAATTTATATGAACCCTAGACGTAAGGTTAATAGAAGAAGCATAAGCAAAGTAAGAAATGCTAGTGGGTACCTTGCATTCAGTCCAAAGGATGTCTTTTTATTCTTTAGGGACCTCGTGCTAGTTATCATACTTGATGTCTACCCATTCTCTACCCACTTTTCCCACCCAACTCAACCACTTAGCAAGCTCTCCGGACAAACATTTTCTCCAATGGTTGAATGTTAACAATGTTGACTCCTTCCTTGCCATTCTACTTTCTAAAGTTCTACAGTGTGTACTAGCTACGACGACTTCCGCCGACCCCTCTTCTTCATCATCTTCATCGTCGGTTGTATCGGAGAGTCCCTCGAGCGAACCTGTTGATTCTTCTTGAGCCCTTTTCCTTGACAATATAGTACCTATGGAAAATCAACGTATTCCACTTGGAAATCACTATAACACAATAGAAGACAATACAAAATAGGAAACTATAAGCGGATCATAATAGCGCACACTGTCTATATATATCTTAAGTAGAAATTTAAAAGGGTTTGTGATTCATAAGCTAATCACATAAAAAAACCAACACTTTTATTTGTACCTTTCCAACAATAGATGGAAACTAGATGTTGAAATGATGAAGGTAGACCATTAGTTTCACCTTTTGAAAACCATAACCAAAATCATAGCTTCTTCATGTTTATTCTTCAGAGAATATGTCTTAGAGATGAAGAAAACTAGGGTTTTAGGACATTTTTGCAATGAGAGTGAGAATCTATGAGAGATTTGTGAATTTGTTTTTGAAGAAGAACGTGTTTGGAGAGGTTTTGGAGGAAAACATGCGAGGGAACTCGCGCTAAAAACAAATGGGTATCAATTACCCATTTGAAAATAACCATTCTTGCCCTATTTTTTTAAAGCCAGTAAATGTGTTCTGAACTCAGAATTGTTATCAGAGAAACTGTTCCGAATTTGGAACTACATATTTTCTTTGTGAAATAGGACAGACTTTGTTCTGAGTTTGGAACTCATTCTCCTATACATAAAAAAATTGGGGATCGGGTTTCATAACCATTTCAAAACCCTAAATCCCTAAATTCTGATTCCCCCTGTATTTGTGAATTTATAGCCCCTACACATTATTCTCCTAACCAACTAGCCAATATGTTCTAGATATCGCGGCGGTAAATCGGGCTGCGGACGTGGGAATGCGTCAACGAGTAGTCAACAACAAACTTAGGAGCGACCCATAACCTCAGAAACATTCTTCAATCCGGATGCTGAACAAAGGTATGTGGCATTCAATCACAGAAAATGTCCTAACCCAAAAGTTTTTCGTGCATCAGATGTCGTGCCCCTAGGTCTAGGAAATTTGATTAGTAAATTTGAGGCATCGAGTTTTAACAAGTTACTCTTTTTAGATGAACCCATCCATTAAGATGAGGTCCTACAATTTTACACTAATTTAGGAAAGAGTAGTAGTAATAAGGACCAGACAAGGTGTGACAATACCCATTGCAAATTATTCAATAAATGATGCCCTAGGTTGTGAGCACATTGACCTTAGTAAATTGAAGCCTGTCGATGTGGGGGCTATTTAAATTTTCCATCAACAGAACTGGCATTGGGTTACAGAGGCAACCCTGTTGTGCTCGGTGGCTATGGCTAAAAAATATTTCAATAGGACAGGATCGGGATCGGGATCGGGGAAGACAGAGAGCTACGATGTGGGGGGTGTTTTTTGCTACGGATATGTTGGTTTATGAGTGGATTTGTCAAAATTTTCTATCGTCGGGGGCCATGCATGTGAGCCTACAATAGGAAATCTCATGTTATCTACTATGTGATGAAGGTGTGAAGCTTAACTTGGGCTATGTGATTTTAATGTATGCTGAAGGCCGTGGCGGGTAAGAAGAAAGATCTTTCATATGGTGGCTTGATCATGACGTTGATCAAGAAGTGGAAAGTTGTTCTCGTTGACAAACTATTGCGGTTGGAGTACTATGATGAGGCATAGTTCAACCACAAGCATATGTGCTTGAATAATGAGGGTTTATATGTGCAGCGCACATATTCTGGGGTGTCCGCTAGGACAGCAAAGAGAGGGAGGGAAGCTGCGATGGAGAAGGAAGAGGCATCTTCATCTTTACAAACATTCCTTTTTAAAACTTCCCTTAATATGTTTTTGACAACGTTTGTTGTGTTTTGCAGATAGCCGAGGTTAGTGGATGAGTACTTTCAAAAGGTACATGTCATGTCTTTGAAATGAAGTCAGTGCCGCTAATGCATACCTAGCCGCGGTCGAAGCTAGGCATGACAAATTCATCGAATCGACCGGACTCCATATTGTGCTTAACAGTGATGAGAGTATTTCCAACTTCAAGCCCGACTATTCAGAGGACGATGAGACGGATACTGAACCCACTGAGTATGGAGATGCTGACCTTAAGAAGACTGACTCTGAAATTGAAGAAATGTTAAGGTGATTGTTGATGGATTTTAAAACAATGTGTTGGAATGTAATAGTTAAGGATTTGAAAACCTTATGTTTAAGATATTTGTCGTTAATTATTTGAATGAACATGACCTTGATATTCTATTTTTTTAGATCTTGTTCTTAAAAAAGTATTCAAGTCTTCCCTAATATATTTGTTTTTTAAGTCATAAATATGGTAGTAGAACTGAAGGCAGTATCTGATGAAATTACCACACTTCACGAAGAGGTTCCGATAGAGGAAAATACTTTCTTTACAAATGTCTTCCCAAAATATGTTCAGAACTCAGAACCCAGTGTGAATAAGTTATTCTATAGGAACGAATGTCAACTGTTAAGAACTCGGAACATAAGTTCCAATCTCTTTCGCATTTCCAGGAACGAAACTGATCATCTTCAACTCTCTTTGTCTTTTTTTTTTTCAAATATTAGTTTCAAAATTGGAAGACATTCTGAGGAACATTATGGAACCACGAAAATATCTATTACGAGTCTGGAACCTAAGTTCCGACCTCTTTTTAATTTAACGAACCAAACTGATCATCTTTAACTCTCTTTGTCTTTAATATTTTCCCCCAATATTAGTTACAAACTTGGAGGACGTTCTGAGGCACATTATGAAACCTCAAAAATATCTATTACGAGTTCAAAACTTAAGTTCCGACCTCTTTTTCATTTTCAGGAACCAAACTG
Source organism: Rubia balearica (assembly GCA_032355405.1). NCBI lineage: Eukaryota > Viridiplantae > Streptophyta > Magnoliopsida > Gentianales > Rubiaceae > Rubia > Rubia balearica. The sequence continues at coordinate 7,950 of JAULKJ010297525.1, read as the reverse complement.
ATCATCTTCAACTCTCTTTGTCTTTATCATTGATTCCCTATGTCAGTTACGATCTCGGAATAGAATCTGAGCCCCATTACGAAAGAACGAAAGTATCTGTTGCGATTCCGGAACCTTAGCTCCGACTTCTTTTCTATTTCAGGAAACTACCTGCCAATCTTGATGGCTTGTATCTTTTTTTTTATAAAACCCAATAAAAGGTCATGACATGGTTCCGTAGTAGGAAATAAAAATTGAACCAATGATAAATGACCATGACTTTGTTCCAAGATCGGAAGGCTTAATCCTATATAAAAAAACCCAGATCGGGGTTCATGCAAAGAACCTTAATCAATTTATGACAATGGAACTTCAATCACCCCTCAAATTTAAAATCTAACACATGCGGGAAACATGTCCTCACATAATGTCTTCTTCAAATCCAAATGCACGGGTCACCAAACGTCGTTCCAAACCACGAGAGTAAGCTAACAGAGGAATTCGGGCTACAAAGATAGGTTTATTTCTCTTGAAGCTCATACTAGGTTTAATGCTTTAAGGGATTCAGGAAAATTATTGTACTACTATGTTATAGATTTAAATATGTACAAGAGCATAGGGCTAGAAGACCTCTTTAGATTTTTTGAAGATCAAAATGTCCTTTAACTTCTTAGTTTGAATAAACCGGCTTACTTTGATGAGATATGTCAATTTTATGCCAATTTTCATGAGGTTGAGGGTTCGGGTAGTCACTGGACTATGGTGAACGAGTATAATGTTGACATTAACCCGTGGATTATCAATCAGCTAATTGAATGCCTTCACAAGGGTGCGTAAGATGTTTACCCCTAAGTGGAGGACGGGCCTTTAAATGACGTTTATCATAGGGGGAATGGATTATTAATGATGATTATCCTAGTATGGACCATATTGTTTGTAGTGTGAAATACTTTAGACACAATCCTCATGATCTAGGTAGACCGAAATTGTTTGATCCAAAGGAACTCAAAAATTTCCAACGTATTGTGTACGATATAATAGCTCGGTTGATAGTATCCACTCCCGGTCACATCACCAATCCAAATTACTCGACTCTTATGATGTTCTACTATGTCATTGAGGGAGCCAAAGTTAATCCCGACAGTGCAATTTTTAAGCACATGATGTTTGTAGCTACTTCGAAGAGATTAATAAAAATCTACCTTATAGAAAATTGATTACCTTGATCTTGCGCGGTGTGAACGGGTTAGCTTTTAATGAGGAGGAGAAGGCTTGCAAGTACTTTGACAAGCAGTACGTTTTGAAGAAAAAGTGGATACTGTATGGGAAGTGGTGTCACCGAATAATAGTTGCAGCCAAGCCTAGCAAGAGAGAAAGGGTTGAACAAGGTACATTTATTTATTTCTAAAATATATGTATGTTAAGGACTTATCTTGTAATAATTGTTATTTTAAAAATGATTTTATAGAGAAGTCTGACCCTAGATTTATGAAAACCATGAAGAATTGCCTCAGACGTGTTCACGACCAAGTATGCCAACTCAAGGAGCGTTTATGGAAGCTTGAGAAGAAATTATATGCTTATGAGTGAGCCTTCAATGAGTCAAAGACGCCACGCCTCAAACGATGCTCATCTGTGTGACATGTTGTAGGCCTTCAGTAGGAGATGCTAGGAACTTTGTTTCTTTTGGTTGTAATTGTAACAGTATACCTAAAGTATTATTTACTTATCTTAAATTCAATGTACTAGAAGAATTTAATTAGTGCAAAAATTATTGTGTGTTCGTTTTAATTGTTTTTCATAGTGTGCGTACATATTTTGAATAGCAAAAAAGGTGGTATGGCATATTATGGCAGGATAATGAGGCAACATGGGAAGCAAAGAATGATGACCAATTATCCTGAAGAGGTTACGAACTCAGAACAATGATCAGAAGAAGTTACGAAGGCATAACATTGCTCGTCCTTTCAACAGCCCTGATCCATAAAGGTTCCTTAGTCGGAACTATTTTCGTTTCCCAGTTCCGAGCCCAGAACCTATCACATTAAAAGTCACTTTTGCACAACCGCCTTGATTGTACACAATCAAAGGCGGTTATTCAGTGAAACACCTTTAATTCATATCAATAGAAGGCGGTTCATGCTAAACCACCTTCCAAACAACCAAAACCACCTTTGATTTTTCCAGGTGCCTAGAAACAACAAGTTCCAAGCTTGAAACCTGTTCTAGAAGGCGTTTCCTGGAAAAATTAGCGGAACCGCCATTGAACTCCGCCTTTAATAAGCCATTCTCCACTAGTGACTGGTCATTGCTTTTCTACTAGGTTTGTACTACCGCTGGTAGTTTTTTTACACTGACTAGACTTCTTCACCAATGGTTGTGCTTTAACTCCTCAATCATTTGCATCTAAGCAACATATTGTTGGTAGAATCACACATAAACTGATGAATCAACTATATGACTTAATGAGTCCCAACAAGCGTGCCAATTTATGTGTCTAAGACATCATCAAAGTTTCACCGTCAATCCTTGAACGTCGATTTGTAAGAACAAGCTCTCAGAAATCCCAAAGGATAAACTCTCTGATGATTAAGTTAGCAAGCGTGTATGAAGATAAGTAATTAATCTTGAATGAATTAGAGGTTGAACATACCTAGATATTTATATGAGAGATCTCCTGTGAGATCTTCTATATTGTCTAGGATTATGATTCCATATCCTTGGGAAACAAGTAGTAATATTCTACTACAATTAGAATGCTAGTAATATTTTCCATGATGGAGTGTATATCAAATATACTTACTGCTAGGCCTCCTCGGTCGATCAATATCAATGATCGACTGGGTTTTGAGCCAGTATCATCAATGTTTTTATAAAAAAAAAGAAAATATTGGTTTTATAACCCTACCTAATTGACATAAGTGCCAATATAACCTTTTGATAACTGCAAGTGCAAATATAATCCTACCTAGTTGATGTAAGTATCAATATAACCTTTTCCAACATCTGAAAGTTGGATTCGATGGAAAAGTCAATTCTACCCATTTACGAATGTGATGATATAACTCTATAAGTTTTAAGAATGTGCTGATATAACCCTATAAGTTTTAAGAATGTGTTGATATAACCCTATCAGTGGTCCGACGGTGGTCGGCGGTAGTCCGGCGAACTCTAAGGGTAAATTTATCAACTCAAATTCAGATTTTAACACTAAGGGTATTTTGGACATTTTACATACAGTCAACACCGGAAAATGGAAGTCAATACCGGAAATGGGGTCCGAGGGTTATATTGACACTTACATTAACTAGTTAGGGTTATTTTTGCACTAAAAATTATCTGAGCGTTATATTGACACTTATGTCAAGTAGGTAGGGTTATACTGGTATATATCCCAAATGGTACTTGTTAAGTGTAGTTCTTTTGTAGATACTCTTAAGAGCATGTACAGTGGGGGTTTAACAGTGGGCTGAATTAAAAATTAGAACCGAATAGAAAAAATTATCTCCACAGTGGGGGGTTGAAAGAGGGTTGAATATTTTCAACCCGCGGGACTGGGTTCTCAATTGAGAACCATCCCAATTCTGTCAAAATGGCAGAATCCATGTGTTCTGGACCCAATTTTGTTGAAAATGGCATAACCCATGTCCCAATTTTGTTTGAAAATTTTTCCGCTACCTTTTTTTGGCCATTTCCATTGGGAATTTGTTTGAAATTTTTTTGACCATTTCGCCTGGCATTGGTTTCTTATCTTTTTAATTTTAATGTCTGATTATTCTTTACTTAAATTTAATTTTAACAAAAATAAAATTAAAGTTTTTTTTAAAAAATTGAATGTTAAAATAAAAAATTATTATTAAATTTCACATTTAATTTTTTTTGAATTGTCAAATTTATTTAAATTAAATACTAAAGATAAAATTAATAAATAGGATAGAAAAAATTAAGTGGGATTTATAAATAATAAAGAGAGTAAAATTATATTATTAAATTTCACATTTAAATTTATTTTGTTAGTTAAATTTATTTGAACTAATTATTAAAGGTAATTTAATAAACAAGATAGAGAGAATCAACTGGGTCCATGAAATTGTTTCTAAGTGGTTTGAACCATAGTGGAGGAAAAAAATAGAGTAATTTAGTTGTGGTTTGAGTTACTGAGATGGTGGAGATGAATTGATTATTTAATGAATTGAAATCACCTTTGGATGAGTAGTCTAAGGACGAAGGATATCAGCTCTATGACTTTATGTGGAGTTTGGACCAACTAATCCGATGGAAGCGGGCTCTATGACTTTATGTGGAGTTTGGACCAACTAATCCGATGGAAGCGGGCTGGCACACGGGTGCAACACACATGGAACAGGGCGCTTGAATGAATTTGCATAAATATTGGGGTCCAAATTCAGTTTCAACTTCAGGGGTTTCCAACTTGCATGTCCCCTTATCCTCTCATTGATTAACTACATACCACTCGTTCCAGCTCAAGGTGATTTTTGCCCCATTTTCTAAACCAATTATAAATTTAGTTACTCCCCCGTTCCAGTCTAAATTATCCCTAAATTATTACACGCTGTTCGAGAAATATGTTTGACCGTTAATATATTTAAATATGTATAATAACGGTAAATGAAAAATTATTTGTTAAAATGTACTTATTGCGACGAATTAAATACTATCATATACGATAATATTATTTCTTATGTATCTATTCAAATCTGCGGTCAAATTTTAATAGAAAATAATACCATAAGGTATGTGAATAATTTGCATTGGAACAGAGAAAATACCAGAGTATTTGATAAAATGTAGTTTTGTTTTATGTCGGCTAACTATACCTTTTTTTTATTTTTGTTTTGCTCTCTTCCTTTGTTTCATTTGTTTCTTGTTTTATTCTTTCCTTTTGTCATATATAATTAATTACATATAATATAAAATATTTTTAAATTATAATATATTAACAAATAAAATTATTTTATTTAATCATGTTTTGAATATACATGTAAAATTTGATTGATAAATTATTATTTTTAAATCTATTTGAATATAACTTTAGTTTATCCTTATTTGTAATTTACCATTTTTTAAAATCGGATTCCTACATTTTAAAATAATTTTTACAATAATGTTTCGAGAAAGTCTCCACTAGAACGATTAACGGTGAGATTAATTACTAATACATTGCGATCAGTTTTAATAGTTTTTCAAAGTTATAGGAATCTCATTGCAATAAATAAAAATAAACGACAATCAGCCCCATTAATTACATCAATTATAAAACAAAATCATATAACGGTTAATTGTAAAATAAGAATTTGCGTAATGTTTAGTATATTGACTCTACAATTATTATATATATATTAATGATATAATATTAATAGTTAAAAATACTATTATTCATATTTGATGATAAGTCTATATTTAATATCATTTACAATATTAACATAATAAATAAAATGATTATTATTTTTAAAAATTTAAACCGTCAAAGATGGGGTTTGAAGGGTATGTGTTGTCAAAAATTGCTTACATCAGGTGTTGCCCGAAGGCTTGCATCAAATTACCCCCAAAAGGGTATTATAAAAGCGCTAAACATCAAATTACATATTCACAGCCTTTATGTCTAAACAAATAGAAAGTGGTACATCATAAGATGAAAGGTAAAAAACTGACGACATTTCCGACTAGTTCGGCTCAAATTAGCCGGCTATCGACCAAATCCCACTAAATGGCTATCACAATATTCAAATATCAGTCACCTTCTCACTGAGCTCCCAATACATTGTCCTACTCGACCTGCAGAGCAACCAAAATAAAAATGAACATCTCCTCAAGTGAAAGATCTAGTCTATCTCCATTAAGTTGAAGTCTCTTAGAGATAGTCAGAGATGACCCTGGTCATTATAGTTAACAACAAGTCTTTTGTAAATGTAAGTAAAATCAGGAGAAAGTACAAAAGTCTCTAACACTACACAAGGTGATCAATCAATGATTTTTCAACTTGCCAAATCTAAAAATCTGGATTGTAAACTATGCTCAAAATCACCAAAGGTAAGTTGTTGTAGCTACCTTGACTTGGATTTCTCCTATACTGATATATAGACCAAATCATAAGTCAACTAGATTTAACCAAGCAAAATAAGCTGTCAGAAAAGCTTAGGATTGACAAAGAACAGACGTGGAAAAATATTTTGGCAATTTTTTAAAAACAACTATCCCATTAAATATCAAAATGACCCAAGAAAATACAAAGAAATTACTGAATTAACAGCCTCCCACCCAAAAAAAGGAAAATTTTAAAAAGAAGATTAAAGAAAATGGACAAGTACCCCTCATGACCGTTACATCGTCGGAGCCTGACTCAGCACTAAGATGACCTGAGTTGAATCATCTGAAGTGATTTGACCGGGACCTCAATCGTACTTGGTTTGGTTTACCCGATACCAAGATTACTTGACTTGGCCCGTATTGGATTTGAGTTGGCTGGTCTCCGATCCGTGTAGACTCGAATTCCCTGGGATCTGAGTTGGCCAGTCTCCAATCCGAGAGACTCAATTCCCTAGGATATGAGTTGGTCACAATAGGGGCTTCGGGACACCGTGAAAAAAAGCCTCTGCAGCGCTGGTTGGGTTTGGTCGTCGTTGGACCGCCGGTCACTAGGATCTCTGCCTTTGGACGCCAGCCACCTTTAGAAATGCCTCTAGAACGCCGACCTTCGAAACATCGTACGCTATTTCGAAGGACTATCCACCTTTGTCAGGATGTTGACTCGCCAATGCCGCATGAATCTTCAGGCGCCTATGAAGAAGATGCACAAGCGACAAAGCTTCACTCTCTGGGGGCGAAAAAGAAAATGCTAGTAACTGCAAACGTGGTGGTGAATCTTGGTCTCTGGTAAATAAAGGCTTGGGTTTTTATTTTACGTCATTGCTCTCCAACGAACCATTACTCTCAGGGGGATAGTTTGGTACGGGGATAGGAGTGTTGGGGGTTTGTGGTAGGGGTGTGGGGACAGGCAGGCCTTCCATTTTGAAACTAGGGTTTTGAAGTTTTATGGGAGAAGTTCTCTCGTTTAGAGAGAGAACCTGATGCGACTTTTAATTCAACTTGGAATAAATTTACTAGGTTAGAATAATTCAACTTAAAATAAACTAGGGTTATTATTTTTATATGATTAAATAAAATTGCAACGGTAGATATATATAGATATATAATTGGGATAATTTTATAATATGATGAATGATTATAAAAACAATAAAATTAAGATATAAAAATATAAATTTTTTTTCTTTTAGAGTAGGATATAGAATAAACTATTGAAGCAAATACATTGTAATAATTATAAAAAGTTACTGTAACAACTAAAAATTAAAGTAAACCATTAGGAATGGTCTTATAAGCTCATATATTAAATATTAATAACCAAAATCACTTGTTTGATCACTTATTTTCTCATGATCAATAGTAGCTCCAAAGGCTTTCACCATAAAAATCTTCCGATATGGGATTGCTCATCATTCTAGGTGGGCTAACAAGCATTCCCTCAGCCATATCCACGAGCAAATTAGGCATATCAAACAATGCATCTTCATCGAAAAACTCCATTTCATTGTTTAAGCTCTCATGTAAATCCAGATCACGATCCTCACTATGGGGAACTTTACCATCACCATCACCATCACCGTTATCAGTCTCTTCCCCTTCACGAGCCACTTCCTTCTCTTTCATCAGCTCCGCTGCCCCTGCTGCCGCGCTGCGAATATCATTCGGAGAAGGTGAGTCCGGGACCGGGAAAGAACTAAAACGGTCAGGAAAGTTTAACTCAGCACGATCACTACCTTTTAAGGCCTTGGCCGCCACGTCATAGGCCGCGGCTGCCATCTCTGGCACAGGATACGTTCCTAGCCATATCCGCTTAGTTTTGCGTGGCTCCCGGATTTCCGACACCCATTTCCCACTCCGGCTCCTCAC
>JAULKJ010297516.1:0-11806 GCA_032355405.1 Rubia balearica | reverse complement strand
TGAACCAGCTTGTTCTCATTGGAAAACAGGAACTTATGCCCGGGAGCACCACAGAAAACTGCTACCTTCTCTCCAAAGAGGTGGGTTTTGAAAACGGTTGATGAATACTTTGTCATCCGGTCGAGCACGAATTTCTCCGGGAAGCCTTTCCAGCCACCTGAGAGAAATTCAAGGCTCTCTCCTATCATCAGCCACCCGGTCGTTCCGGGTGGCAACCGGTTGGAGATGCCCGATCGGTTCTTGAAGAAAAGAAAATGGAGGGAAAGGCTTACGAGAAGGACAAATAAACATAACAAAGAGACGTACAAGAGTTCCATGTTTTTTGGCCTGATTTTTGGTTAGGACAAAGAAGTAAAAAGAAAATCTCTCCTAATGTTTATATGTGAATTTTTGTGCTTACGAACTTGATTCCGACACTTAAACCATGTCATATATATATATAGGTATACAGAATTTGTGCTTTGCCACCAAAAGAAATAAGCGAAAGGACAAACCACTTCTTTTACCCCCATAAACTCTTGTCATCATTCACTTTTGGTTACTCATATTTTTTTAACACTTCTAAAAAACTAACAAAATTTCCAAGTAGCGCTCAGTCCGTTCAGTCAAACATTCAAGTTCAACTTCCGCCGGACACGTTAAAAATACATGACAATTTTAGGGACAAAATAGTCTTTTTCCCTTTTCCCTTTTCCTTTCCCCTCCAGACTCCGTCACCACCCTCTGCTTCAATCCACCAAACCCACCGTCTTGCAGTATCGCCCTTTGTTTCGATCCACCACACCCTCCAGCTGGCCGTCTCACTGGTTCTGGATACCCCGCCCTCTACTTCAATCCACCATTACTATCTCCCACAGTCTCACTATCACCACACCCACCATCTCACAATCTCGGCCTCTGCTCCAATCCACCACACCCAGTACCTCGCTATCTCACTAATTCTAGAAACCCAATCCTTTGCTTCAATCTACCATCATCGTCGGGATCAGCAGCACAGACGGTTGGTGTAGTGACGTCGCATGCTTAAAAGTCACTCGCGGATGACGGATGGGGAGGTGGTCAAGTTGGTGGTTGAAGAAAAAGAAGATGCAGGGGGGATGGGTTGTAATTAAAAAATATATGGACAGGGTTTTAATTTTAAAAAAAAGATGTGAGGGCGTGTTTGTAAATAAAAAAAGATTAAAAGTCATTTTTACCTTCACTTTTTATCATAAAATTCAGCAATTGACAATACAAATATTAGTATTAACGGTTTGACTGAATGGAATAACCACAACTAAGCACTTTTGATAGTTGAAGGGCCAAAAATGTTTTAAAAATGATAACTGACAAAAAATAAATGATTACAAGTTTAGGGGTATAGAAATTATTTCCCATGACCGAACTTTTATTATTTACTGTAGTATTTTTTGGCTAACCTTTTTGGGTGGCTAGTTATTTCATTTATAGTGGCGGAGAGGTAGGGTGTGCGTCGGATCGGTTTAATCGATTTTCGTTTCATTCGATTTGGGTTATTCGGTTTATCCCTAAAACATTCAAAATTGAAACCGATTCGAATAACCTGAAAAATCAAATTATCCAATTCGAAATTGGAATTTGGCTTCGGTTTGAATTCAGTTTAATCAAATTAATGGAATTTTTTTAACAATTACTGACATTCTGTAAAAATATGTACATAAATTTCTACATCATCAAACTCAAGTGTTCAAAATAAAAATCCAACAACTACAATACAAATTCAACCATACAATTTTAGCATTACATTTAGTCAAACAAAATATTGAAATGAAAATCATAGGCCGCTCCGCATCTAAGTGGAGTTCAAGTAGGTTCAGAGGTTGATGCAACTCAACAAGGAAAACCACAAATGTAATATTCTACTTTCTCCACCAAAGAAAAATGCAGCTCGAGAAGTCCACAGAGAAGAGTCAGTGGACAACCAGGAACATAAATGTCAACCAGGACAATCCAGTCACAACCTCTAACAACATAGTATGAATCATGATAGTAGCCATCACCATTTGTACATCTTCCTATTGATAATTTTTATAATTTTAAAATTATATTATTAATATATATAAGGCAAAGTCTTGGGAAATCTTGGTCTTTCCATGGCTTATGGAAAGACCGTCTTTCAAGAGACGTACTCTATATATAATTTATTTATTTTTAGCTGCAATTCAGTATTTAGGTCGGATTTTGGATTGAGTTTCAGTATGTAAAACTAAACCAAAAAACATATTCAAGAATCGATTATCCAAAAATTATATTTTAAATTTGGTTTGAATTATTTGAATTTGGATAATTTAATTTTTGATGCGGTTTTTTATTTTTTTTACGCCCCTACCGGGAGGCGCAAGATTTGGGGTTGGAGGCTTGTAGGGGGGTGTTTTCTCTAATTTTACTCTATTGCATCCATGGGTTTTAGTCTACATGACTTTGGAGTTCCCATATGTTAGAGTAAGTCCAATCATTTTTCTTTCAAATAAAGAATACAGTTTTATTTTTTTTAATAATTTGTTACTAGAAGATTTTTAATTTTACAAAAAATGATATTTAATTTTGCATGATAATTTGTGTACGCACGATATCCTATATAAATGACATGATTATTATTATTTATTTAAAAGATAATTCACTTTCTACCTTTTGAGCAAAGATATCTGGGAATATAAATCTTTACTATATCTTAGGGGTATGGTATAATATACGTTCAATTGGTTAGTGTACCAAATATTTATTCTTCCAAATTCAACTTTTTCTTTCGAAAAATATATAGAACGTGTTTTTCTCTTTCATATGAATTTTCATTATGGAGAAAATAACATTTAACTTTGTATGTTAATTTGATTGTGAAGTAAATTTTCATTCTCCATATTCAACGTTCTTTCTCCGTAATTATAGGGAACGGGGTTTTCTCTCATCTATGCCCCCATGTTAGAAAATTGTATGGAAATCTGTTGAAGCTTAAAAATAGTTCAAAATATTTCAAAGAAACCAAAATATGTTGTTTTAGTCAATTTTTAAAAAAATTGAAGGTTATTTTGATCAGCTGGTTTTTGAAAGTTTCATTCTAAGTAAAGGAACCCTAATTACGCTAAAATAAATATTGTAATGGATAAATAATAATATTAAACTATACATTCAATATTGTATACATTTATGATATTCTAAAAGTCTGGTATAAAAATGGCACAACAATCCTGGGGGTGCCACGGGCCTCTAATGTCCCAAAAAATACTTGTATTTATAAAAAAAATCATTAGTTTTTATAATTATATTTAATTTAGGTTGCAAAATAAGTTAAACACGATTTTCTTATTGATGCATTTGAAATTTCTTAAGTTTATAACCTTACTTAGTAAATAAAAGGGTATATACTAGGTTCACATGTAATCGTAAGCTGGGTTTTTACTGAATTGACTTAGAACAGTAGCATTTTCTTGACCTGAGAAGTTATGATCTAAGCATGTGGGTTTCTGATGATGAAAACAACAAAATTATTGAGCCAATTTAAAATTTTGGATGATGGCACATTAGGTACCTTTCTTATTAAAATATATGGCATATTTAATGTACTCCCTTTCTCCCATTTTAAACGGCACACTTTGACTTTCACCAGCTGATTTAAAAAATATTTGACCCTTAATATATTTTATTAAAGATTAAAAAAATTATGAGAAGTTGATTTTTTTAAATTCATGTTATAAAAATTTAATAAGGTATCACTCAATAGTATTTATAGTTATATATCAATTCAATTTTGTAACCAAAATTAAAAAGTTATAATTAAATAAATAGTTAAATTACAATTTGAAATGAAACAAATGGAGTATATAAGAAGATCATGAGCGACGTGTTAAGAAATTATGGGAGTCACACCCCCTCTTTCTTCTCTCTCCTCTTTCAAAAATTCTATTTTTACTTCAATTTAGTTTTCCCAACTTCCTATTACGGAGAGATGGAAAACAATGACATTTTATTTATATTAGTTAAATGTTTATTTTATTGAATGAATGTGAAATTGGCTTCATACAATTAGCATTGTTTTTCAATCCGATAGATTAGATCGTTGTCTATAACGATCAATCGATTTAGTGTTTATGTCAATGTATTTGGTCCGATCTTATTATACATACTGGATTTTGTCCGATCTGCTTGTACAAATTGTATTTCCATGATTTTGTTTGTGTTTTTGTACTCGGAGCTGTTTATATGGATGGGTCAATATGTGTTTTATAACATGTTTACAATTTTGACAATAGAAATTGTGTTTTGGATCAAGTGGTATTGCAAATCTTGAAGGTCCCTATGTGGCGAAGTGATATTATCGTGTGATACGCTCCTCTCTGCCAAGTGGTAATGATTTTTGCAGGAAGTGAGTTAATATCCCGATGAAAATAATACAGTTTTTATGGGATCTCTCACTAGTGGAAAACATATTCATTAAAGGTAGTTCCTTCATACCACATAAGGAAGTTTAAAGGTGCTTTCTATGGCCCTGCTTTTGATCGTGCAACGGTCAAAGGGGTTTAAAAAATCATGTTTAATCGGATCCGAATTCAGTTCCGAATTTGAAACCTTTATTAAAGGATTTAATAAAAAAAATAGCGAAATAAAGATTACAACAATGAGAACAACACAAAAATGGAATGCAGTGCCTCAAAGCACTACACATTTAACATAGAATCTCAAACCTCAAATTACAAAATCTAACTTCGAACTCAAATCTAATTAAACATACGAACCTCAATGCTTAAATCATCAACAAAATCTCAAACCTTAATAGAAAAATCGGAGATGGATACGGTAACAATGGTAATCGGGAGGCGTAAAGTTGTGACGGAGGTGAAGGCAGGGGTGGAGGGGTATGGTGGTGGATGTTGGCCATGTACGGCGACGAAGGGCTAATGAGGAGGAGGAAAATTGAGAAGAGGGAGAGGGCATAGGCGTACGACGGTGGGGAAATACTTTTTTTTCAACTGCACATATTGATAATCGTTGAAGCTTAATTTGTTGCACAATTTTTGCAGGCTAAGTTAAAACAAGATCAAATTCAAGGTCGATTCATCTCAACCAATAAGCAGGACATCTGATACGAGGCGATCAAAAAATCCGACCACCCAGGATGGGCACAAAGCGTGGGTGCATTTATGTCCCAAAATGATGCTTTTGGAATTATGATAGGGAAAATCCATCTAGAGTCCACACCTTGCAAAAATAAGCCAAACTTTGAGATAAAAGAATATAGCAACAAGACATTTTGATTCGAAAGTTAGTCAAGCACATCAAACTTCCTTTACCTGACAATCTAAACGATCTAACTAGCGATTGGGAGCCTCCATCAAGGGGATTTCACCACTCCCCAGGCAATATTGATGTGAACCATGAAACCGTACTACCGAAGACAACAAATGAAGATCATCTCGATATGGCCATCCTATCCACCAAAAAAATGTACAGCCAATTGTTATTCATGTGCCTTTGTAGGTTAAAATGGTATTAAACACCAATTATTTATTCATTTTATGCTTCACATTTGTGCAAAGTATTCGTTTAACTTGGGGATAATGCTAGACCACTACATGTAGCTGACGTTATTCTACATGAAGAGATGCGGCACCATCACTCCATACCAATCGGAGATGAAATCACTAGGATATCGTTGGAGAAACCTTTAGTGCACAATGCCAATTTTCCAATTACGCAAGGAGAATACAAAAGAGTGAGACCCGTCCAAGGAATGTTCCTTTTATGGCCAAGGCGTTTAATATAAGTAGATCCAAAAAACGATCATTTGAAAGTGACCCGGTCAACGACATCGAAGAAAATTTACCGCCATCTAAGGATGTGAGACCACGATGTCAAGAGCACAAATGGCAAAAGAGTCACCGGTTTTTGTTCACGTAATGTACGACTGGATTACTAGACACCATCATAACTCCACGTACAAATTTTACAGAAATGAGTGTTTTTTTAACACCGAGACACCATCGCGATGTGGAGTGACTTTAAGGAATTGTGTAGGTGTAACCAAGTCAACCAAACCATAATGTCCCTAATCCTGTTGTAAGTTCAACTTTCATTTTATTAAAGTATTTGACCGAAATTGATAATGCCTAATGTTGAAAATATTTTCTACAAGTTACATGTATTACTTTGCTAATAAAAGGGAAAGGGATGGGTAGGGTATTTTTGTCCGGTGATGACTCGGGAAATTGGGTGTTCGAAGGTAGAAAGGGTCGATTCTGTACGCAAAACCATAGGCAACACAATAAGAAACTTTTTCTCTGCTCCTTTCATTGAGAGGTGGTGGTTTTCTTATTCTAAATCTTGTAAATATTCATGAGTCCTTTAATTTGGAAAAATGTTAGTTGCATATCGACATTGCTATGTAGAGGCCATTGGTGGTTGATTTTGATTGTGCTAAGCGAAAAACTGTATATTAGATGGATTCGTTGCACTATCCACCGTTCGAATCATTTGTAAACATTTTGGAGAATGCACACAATCAAACTATAGTATTGCAAAAAAAATATGGACGTAGATCAAATGAAGGTTCAATTTTCTACAAAGCTAAATGTATATTATTTGGTTCGTGGTTATTAATTAGTATATTCACAGTTTCATCTTTGAAATAAGTACAAGAAACTATAAAAAATATGGGAGTGTGGCTACTACGTTATGTTATAAGCGGTCGAGTGTGTTAAAGATTTCCGGTTGAATTACCTAGAAATTGATAAAGTGAGTATTAAATTCATTTGCGCACCATGTAGTTTACAACTACTAACTTTTCAATTAGACGAACTAATTCATTCTACTCTAACATCCACATAATTTTCCAAAGGAATACAAGTCATATTGACAAGATGATATCAACGTGGCAAGAAATTGCTTGGGTAGGCATTTAGTTCATGTGCACTCCACAACTCTTGGAAATCCTAACATGGTAGTGTGCCACAAATCTCAACATTCTTGACATGCATTATGTGGAATAGAGTTTTGATATATTTCTATTCCTAATAGTTGTCTGTATAGCGTCGTATACATATTTTTGTTAAACCTTCAATCACATATGTTAATGTTAGGGAAGCCTAAATATTTACATGTTATGTGCGGAATAGAATTTGCTAGATTCTATTCATTTGTATAGATGCATGCTATGTTATCGATCGATGAGTTTGTAAACTATTGGAAACTGGATCAGTGATTTGTGTCTATTTTAGCCCGGTTAAAGGAATGCAAAAGATTTGCCTTGAGGACCAAAATTATATCTGAATCCAAAACTGTGTCCCCACTTTAGTACTTCTCTTAACCACAATTTCCAACATGAGGTCCGACTTCGGAAATCTTTTATAGTCCCCTCTCAAATTTTTCACTATCAATGAATTACTGCACAAAAATACCTAAATTGCAAATTATGTCTCAATAAAATCATAATAGTCTCACAAAACATGAACTCAATGTAACACATATCAATTAGTTCTCTTATCATATTAAAACAAAAAAAAGGTCTTTGCTTTAACAAATCAACATTGAATCCTTAACCGGCCATATGTGTAAAAACATTAATAATTAAGGTTTGACTTTAACTAATCAATGGTCAACCATAAATAATCCGTATATTATATATAAACAATAATAGCTAGTTTGACTTTAAGTAATCAACAATCAACCTTTAATCGGTCATTTACATACATATAAGCACTGATAACTAGGGATTCCCTTTAACTAATCAGCGGTCAACCCTTAATCGAACCTATATATATAAACACTAAAAATCAGGGGTTTGACTTTAACAAATAACGGTCAACCTTAATCGGCCCTATATTTATAAACAATGAAAACGATAGTTTGACTTTAAGTATTCAATGGTCAAACCTTTATCAACCCCATATGTATAAACACTAATAACTAGAATTTGACTTTAATTGTTCATATATAGATATAAACACTAACAATTAGGGTTAGACATTATGTAATCAACGACCAACCCGTCATTGACATACACATAAACACTGATAACTAGGGATTCACTTTAAATAATCAGCGGTCAACCCTCAATCAAACCTATATATAAACACTAAAAACTAGGGGGTTTAACTTTAACAAATCAACTATCAACCTTAATCGGCTCTATATATAAACACTGCTATTATACTGTGACTTTAAGTATTCAATGGTCAAACCTTTGTCATCGACATATGTATAAACACTAATAACTAGGGTTTGAATTTAAGTAGACAAGGTCAACCCTTAACGTTCATATATAGATATAAACACTAACAACTAGGGTTAGACATTATATAATAACCGTTCAACCCTTAGTCGGTCTCATTTAGAAAAATCAATTACTAGGTTTTGACTTAAAGTAATCAACGGTCAACCCTTAATTGACTATATATGTATAAACACTATTAATTAGGGTTTGAATTTAACTAATCAATAGTCAATGCTTAATCAACCCTATATATAAGTAATCAACTGTCAACTCTTAAGCAGATATATATAACATTAATAACCAGAATTTGACTTTAAGTAATCAAAGGGCAACCCATTATCGACCCTATATGTATAAATACTAATAACTAGACTTTAAGTAATCACACTCCCTGTTTATCCATGGATCTCAGTTTTTCTATTCACAGTTTTGCTCTGTCATGCAAACTCCTTGTGTTGTTCACTAACAAGTTGCATTACAAGTGTTGCGTTATCTTAGGAGTCATTTGGCAAGGGTATATTTTTGTGCGCTCAAAACTCTTTGCAGTTGACTGCTTATTGTCAGTACGATGGGCGTTGTGTTCTCATATGCGTCGTTCTATGACTGGATATTTTGTAATGTTGGGGCGAGTCACCTATTTTGTGGAAGACAAATAAGCACTCGACTGTTTCTCGTTCGTTTGCTGAGGTCGAGTACCGTAATAAGGTTGCAACATGTTGTGAGCTACCAAGGCTGAAATTTATTATTCTTCATTAGTTATTGTTTATTCCTCTCCGAGGCGTCTATTTTGTGATAGTCAAGTAGTTATACTTATTGTAGAAAATTTGGTGTTCCATGAGCGTAATAAATATTTGAGATTGATTGTCCTTTTGTTCCTGATCTTATTCGGTATGGACAAATCATTACTCATCATATTAATTCATATTTCAAGTCAACCACTGAACTTGTTTGGTTACTAAAACTCTTGGACAGCATCATTTAAAAAGTTTTTTTTCTTGAGTTGCGCATTCTTGATCATCCTCATGCTCCACCTTGAAAAGGAGTATATTTGTAGAAAAGGTTGTAGAAAGTAATTTCTCTTTTCATGTTAGAAAATTTTAAATTGTATCCCTATATATTGTGATATCTGGTGATGAATAAAATCAACTTTAGTAATTATAATATTTTACAAAACTAAATCACTGGAGTAACCACCTTTACTGCCAATTCCGATAGGTTATACTCCTTCAGTCCCGAAATAAATGACAAATTGAAATGTGGCTCGATATTTTATGTAAGATGAGGTGACAAAGAATAATTGTGAAAAAGGAGAGATATTTTGAGAAAGCAGTGAGGCCAGCCATAAAGTTGTTGAAGTTAGAAAAGATATTGTAGGAATTTTACAATATATTGTTTACCATTTTGGGTAAGAATTAAACTGTGTTATTTTATGTGTGACTGACGAAAATAGAAAGTGTGACAATTATTCCGGATCGGGGAGTATATGATCTGCCGGCAACTTGCAATGTCTTAGCATCTGAGAGCATATCTCCATCAATTATTATGCGATCCGTTGGTAAGTTAAAGTAGGCAACATCTGTAATTTAAGAGTCAGACTGATTTTTAAAAATGAATTTTAGTTAGGGCATCATAATCAAACAATATATAAATTAACTCTTCCGAACAATATATAAAAAAAAGTCCAGCAATGATGTATTTTTTGTGACATGTAGGGAAGTATCATGAAATTTACTTTCCTTTCGGTGTCACTAAATTTTACACTAAACCAAATTGCTACATTAGTTCATGTCACAAAAATTATTGACACTTCTACATATCGACGCGTCACAAAAAATATATAACCACTTTAACGCATTACGATATTTTAGTGACATGCAGAATAGATGCACTTCTACAAACATCACTTCTAATGTTAGCAACATTTTTGAGTGTCACTAGTATTCCATAAAATCGTCACTATTGGAAGATTTTTGGTAGTTGAGCATCCAACCATGACATTATATTTCTAGTTTTGAGGATAGGTGTGCAGTACTTACTCTTTCATTGCATTTGATAGGTCCCTTTTACAAGCACAGTCATGTTCTCGAAATGAAACTTTTAATTTCCGACGTATTTGTTTGTGTAAATAATTTGTAATATCATTGGAATTTGGTATTTAATTGAGATGGATGAGATTTGGTAATGGTTAGCGTGGTTCATTTAGCTGCGGTTATAAATACTCTGCAGCTAGCCAAACAGTATACTACAATTTGTTGATGACGGTCAAATTAACATGACCATTAAAAACCGTAAAAATATAATTAATTTCATAGAGAGTCTTCTGCTATATCAACTAATGGTTAGATCAATCATAAAAATTCTCGTTTAAATAACTTTTAGGATTAAATTATAATTATTTATACATTATGATACATTTTAAAGTTTTTTAAAAAAATTATAGGAATTTATTGCAATAAATAAAATAAAAAATAAATCACCCCATTAATTATATCAGTTATAAAATTACAGTGTCTAAGGGTTGGTCTATCTAAAATAATATTTTGTCAATCCCATATCAAATAATTATTATTGATAAGAAAATAGAAACCATTTACTTGTAGTAAAGATTATGCGTAGTTATCTTATAAAATTAGTTTACTTATAAAATTAATTTGCTTATAGGTTAGACATGGTAATTTTCTTATAAACTTTAGAAACTATTTATTAAAAACTATTTATTAAGATGAATTTCATACAATAATATTACTGTATATATTGTATTCTATTTAAATATGTGGTAAGTGTTTACTTTCAAGATCTTATTATTGGTCCCTTGATAACCAATCATAGTGCAATCATTTCTATCTTCAACTTGTAAGAATATTGGTCAATTCCTCGATCAACACAAGAGTAACATTAAAATGTCATGCTGTATGTTCAGCTGGCACAGATACACAATCGGAGTCAACTATGGACATACACTAGAGATCACAGAAAATTAGAGGTGGCAACTCGGGTTAACGTGTTAAGTTTGTGTCAGGTTGAAAATGTGTCGTGTTGAAATAAATTGAGTTAAAATATGTTAATTTAATTTGTTGTATTGGACCGAGTTGGGTCGGGTTACTGTCGTGTCAGGTTGAAAATGTGTTTTTTTAACGGGTGGGGTCATTTTGGGTCGATTTTATATTGCGTCAGGTTCCTATCAAGTAATTTTTATAGTCGGGTTAGGTCTGGTCGGGTTGGATCAGATCGGGTTACTGTCGTGTCATTTTTTGTACTGAAATTTTGTTCGGGTCTGATCATGTCACTTATTTTTTATAATGTTTCATATTTGATTCATATATATTTCGGGTTGGTTCATTTTAGATCGTGTTATTTTTCTACTCGATTAAATTTGGGTTAGTTTAGGTTATATTTCAATAATATTATTGTTACAACTGCACTATTATCAAGTTTTATTTCGTTGTAACTTGTAACTTTTAGTTATACATTACTAGAAAACAGGTATATAGGCACGTTATGTCATTGTTGGGAGAACAATATTGGTGTTAGGAAATTCACAGGCACCGGTAATCGGGTAAATGAAACAAAATACTAGTGCCTAAG
>JAULKJ010297506.1:0-11807 GCA_032355405.1 Rubia balearica | reverse complement strand
GCATGCTACTTGCACGATCTTGACATGGGCCGGTCAAAACTACATGGGTCGGGCAAGTCTTCGACTCTTCCAAAACTTGGATTTTTCCTTCAATATTTTATGCATCACTATGGATGAACCACTAATCCAATTTGGGAGTTTTTGTAGTCAGCTTTATAGCGCTTGAGAAGAAGAATCTAATGGTGCCACTCTCAGATGTTGATTCTTCTCGAATCATTCACATAACTCAGTTTAGCTCTCGGATTACAATTCACCCATTTCTTTGTCTTCTTTCTTTGACCCTTCTATCTTCTTCCACGTTTGGGCTCGTGGCCTTTAGATTTATACCATCCTTCTGAATGGTCTTCAACTATATGACTCTAAAGTACTTACGAGCAACAAAAAAATTTAATCTAGTGCTCGTAATGAGGGATTTAGATAAGCAAACCAATAATGGCCATCTAAACCCCTTTTAATGTAAACTCATATTAATCTAGAAATATACCATACAAAAGCTACCAAAATATATGCTAAATGCTTCTAGAATCTCATCACTGGCTGTTGTAAGCCAAAGTTGCAATTTTTTCTTTGGGATCCAGCCTGCAATTCCCTGGCTATCGTAAGCCAGAATTGCAATTTTGGCCAGGATAATCTAGCCTGCAATTCACCGGCTGTCTTAAGCTAGAATGCAATTTTTTCCATTGGGAACCAACCTGCAATTCGCTGACTGCCGGAAGCCAGAGTTTTAATTTTGGCCTTTGGGATCTGCCTGTAATTTGCTAGCTTTTGTAAGCTAGAGTTGCAATTTTGCCCTGGGACCTTTATATTTAAAGATGTAGTTTGACCGTCTTCCCTTCCTGTATTCAAATTTTCAAAAGGCATCAAAGGGAGGGGGATGTATACCATGACTTCCTTGGGATCATACCTATTATAGGTTTACAAAAAAATTGATCCCCTCAGTAATCCCATCTTACCCATCAAAATATTAAGTTGTTCAAGTACACAAGCGTACTCTTTTATAATAGTACTAGTATAGGGACATAGATGGGTGATGTTCCAGGTACGGGTAATTGGCCTTCCATCAAACATTTTTGGTCGGTACGCTCAATTTCCAAGCACCTCAACAACTCTGTAGAGGCCTTCCTATTCTGCATCCTGCTTCTTTTAACCTTGGGCTCTGATAGCTTCGTTTCTTCTTCCAGCGAGGTCCCCTGTCTTCAAGTATCTGGCCCAGGCTTTGTTGTTGTAATGTTGTTCCATCCAAATCTTATACGTGGATTTATTCAACGTGTTTTAACCCCTGAGTTCATCTAGCTCTTCCAGGTTTTCTTTGATCTCCTGGTTATTTTCTTCTTTATCCTTTGGCTCGCTCACCCTCCTACTAGGTACGATAACTACAGGTGGGATAATGGCTTCCATTCTGAAACACAGCCGATAATTGGATTCCCCAACAATCATTCTGGACATTGTTTTGTATACCCATAGCTGACCCGCCTCTTCCCAGTATCACTAATAAATAACTTTTTCACAGGAGATCTACTAAACCGAGAGTGGACTATGAGTCAAAGATAAATTATGTATTGTTGCTTCCGTTCCTACTGTTATGCTACGTATGGAGTAGAGAGTGGCAAGACCTCGGTGATCCATAGAGATTCTAGGAATCTAAAAGTTAACTAAACACAACCGCGATTGGGTCGTCAACCAGTTAGATAGTGTATGAGCTGATTGTAGAGGATGAGCCCATCAACCGCTGCATGTTAATGACCATAGAAAAGCAATCCATAATATAAGTGTCATCACTAAATTCATGCATAGCATAGGTATCATCAATGTGGTCATCAATATTGAAGCTTAAAACATGATGTTGTTTATCACTCTCATCATCATCAAGGAACTCATCTTGGCATTCATTCTCTTTAATCATACAATGGCCATCAAATCAAACAAGCTCATCAAACAAAGACATGTCATTGCAAATAGGAGAGGAAATAGGTGAATTATGCTTAGACTTATAAATCTCAAATCCCACCTTATCATTGTCATCCACTAGAGTTAGTATCCCCAAATGAATATCTATCTTGTTCCTTGACATTTTTAGAAAAGGTCTCCCCAATAATATTGGGGGCGCACCACCATCGTGCACTACATTAAGGATATAGAAGTCCACATGAATCACTACATTCCCTACTATAAGAATGACATCTTTACTAGACCTCTAGGACTAGCTTGGGAGTGATTGACCCACCCCCTCCTAGTGTTGTTAAACTCAATAAAAGGCTAAGTATTATGGGTCAAAGTTAAGATTTATATTGTTGCTCTCGTTCCTAATACTATGCTACCTATGGGGTAGATACGGACAAGACCGAGGTCATCCACAGAGATGTTAGGAATCTAATAGTTAACTACACACAGACGTGATCGGGTCGTCAATCCAATCATGCATCAAGAATAGTCAGTATTGCTAAAACAAGCTTTGGGGGTTTACTAACAACTACTAGCATGGAAGTTAAAAGGGAATAAACTATATGAGATAGCACTTTGGGAGTAATTGCGTAACATGATCAGTTTTGTTTTGATCCTTAATACCATCATATACAAGAACTATAAATCATTCTAGCGTTTATGACACGTGATGTGGTTGATGGTCAACACTTTCCCATATCTGTCGCGTAGGGTGTGCATGTAATATTCCATCAACACCGCCTCTATAATTAGGGGAGCGAAACAATGACCCTGCCAGTAGTGGAAATCTAAATCTCCCCCGTGCTATTTTGTCTCAGGAACTACACCACGAATGCTTCTCCCTGGGCCTAAAAAGGCAAAGGGGGTGAAGCGTCTTATCGATGGCTCTAGGGTTACAAAGCTAACCGTAGTTTGTGACTATAGCTATCTCTCTCTCTAACTCTTCGGGCCAATTTTTCAATTAAGACTAGTGTATGTTCAATTGTAATGTTGACTCGACAACCCATATGCACACCCCCACAGGGTTCCGGACTACCGTTACCCTAGGCACATATAGGTTTCTCTCCCTGAGGAAGTTAATAATTGCACGAACATGAAAGTAGACTAAGGTGTGTACCAGTCTTAGTGTGACAATCATGCAATTAATAAGATCATGAAGAACAAGCCAATATAATAATCACAAACACATGAAAATAGGTAGATCTAAGGAATCTCATAGATCAAACATTAAATACTGAATAAAAATATGAACCCCAAATAAATTAAGCATTGAACCCAAGTATTTTATTGAATTCAATGCCTTTGGGAAAAAGAAAAATAAAGAGAAGAAGAGAAAAGAGTTTAGAGTGAAAGAATATCTCCCCTTTCTACCTCTATCCTACTCTTGAAATATAAAATATGAGCACATAATTTAACCCTAGTGAACATAGGTTCATATATAGTAGTAGAGAATTGAGGTTTGAAAAAGACCCAAAATAGGCCTAAAACCCCAACAGTCGCAATTTATGCAGCTAGTGAAAAATAGCACAGGTCATGCTGGGTCGTGCTAGTGCGGACCGCACGCCATGGAACATCCCATATAGCCTCATGCTGGCGTAGGCAGCACAGTTTTGCATGGCTAGAGCGGACTGCCGTCTGGTGCCTTATTTTGATCTTCTGATTGCACGTTTCGTGGTTTTGCGCAACCCGTTGGTTGGAAGGACATTTTTACTCAGTTCAACTATATGTTCCGTGTAATTTTTCACACCTCATGGGCTGGTCTTCACATTTTGATCTTGAAACAATGCGAACAGTATGAAACGTCATGGTATGAATCCATACTTAGCCGCTGGAGAATTTTGGACAACATAGGCTGCAAGATGCAACACTGTCCGTGCCCAGGGGCTATGACACAGCCCATGTCGGCTAGCACAGGCCGTGCTGGCCACCCCTGGAATGGGTTATGCCCAGCCGATTGATGCCTTCCTCTGTTTTTGGCCCTTTTGATCTTCAACTCTGCCTTTTACAACTCAATTCCATCTACTAGCATGCTTTAAGTCTGTGGACTTCTATCTACTACCATCCTCAGGAATCTCCTTAAATATCTTTTACCATTCTTGTGAATGGCCTTGAAATATCTTCTACCACCCTCGCGGATAGCCTTCTACAAAATTATGTCAAAATACTCACGAGAAACCTACTAATAAGTTCACAAAGGAAAATATAGGTGTTTTTGAATACAAAGTGTCCATAAGATTCAATTAAGTGTAAACACCTCAGGATTTAGACAAGAAAACCGAAAATGGCGTGTAAACCTAACTAAAAATAGATATAACCAAACAAAACATGATGATAAATGTGTAATGCATTGGTTAACATGTGCATTAAGATGCACATCAATCCCCCCACACCTAAACCTTTAGGTAAAGAAGTTAACCGATACAGTCAACTTATTATCAAGCTACCCTAGTTCCCCCAAAGATTGCAAAACTCTCACAACTCCCACTCTCCCCGAAGATGCTAATGTAACCTATCCACACAAATCCATCAAAGAAGAAAAAAGGAAAAGTAAAATGAAAAGTGCTAAACTAGCTTACTCTGCCGAAGAAGCCACAAAAAAATCCAAGAGATGTTGCCAAAGAAACCGCCAAACATGGCCAAACAATGTTTAAATTTTTGTTTTTGATTCTCTCAATTTCTCTCATTTGGTCTAGGAAGCTTTTTAAATTTTCATCTTATCAATCACACATATTGAGCTCACTTCTCACCTTTTTTCACACGGCCTCTCATTTTTGCCTAGGTTTTTTTACCTATCCCAGCTTTCTTCCTATTTGTGCATAAGTTGCATTTTTGGGTTTACAACTTAGCCAGTTTTTTTTCATTTTTTCAAAATGGTCAAAAATAAATTTTGTAGCATAAAATACCTTAAAGGTGGACTTCATACTAAATGAAGATAATGAAAAACAAAAAAAATTACCACCAAAAATTTTTTCCCTAAAGATTACACACCAAAAATTCTACTAAACTTCCCAAAACCAAAGATAACACTAAAACATACCCAAAAAAACAACACCTAAAACATAAAAGAATCTTGAGATGAAAAACTTCTAAGTGTTTCACTACTCCCTTCCCCACACTTGAACTTTGCATTGTCCCCAATGCAATGAACTAATAGAAATACTGAGTGGGACAGAAAAAAGTAGTGGAACTCACTCATGTGACCCCGCAAGGTCCTCTCTCAAACGCCTTGTCTCGCGTCTTCTCCTTCTTTGTTCATATCACATTTCTTACCTCTCGATAGGAATAACTTCCCAAAAAAATCAAGCCTTGGGATATGTAATCTCTAGATCAATTAATCGATAGCCTCCTCTTAGACATCTGCCCTCCCATCCACAATAGTGAACTCCACCTTAACTTCTCGCTCGATAGAATCCAACCTAGACCACCAAATTCACATAGTGCCCTCCATCAAGTCTAGCCTAGTCCCAAAATCTTCCAATGGTAAACACATCCCTCCTACTGTGTTACCAAACTCTTGCTCAATTTAGGTAGAACTCGCAAGTTGTTCCCCAAAAATGCGCAATTGTTTGAGAAAGTCTGCAGGTAGGTGAGTGCAACTAAGTGGTGCCCTAGACAAAGTCTCACAATCCTTGTCATGTCTATGTTAGGGCTCGATAAGACTCTATAGAAATCTTTCTCTATCTGTAACCCTTCGGGTTTATTTTCCAGCTAAGACTAGTACATGGTCATTGTAACATGTACTCGGCGACCCACATGCATACACTCATATAGTCCTAGACTATTGCTACAACTATTACATCTAGGTTTCACTCCCCGGGGGATATCAATAAATGTACCAACATGAAAGTAGTAAAAGGTGTATGCCAACATGGTGTAACAAGAATGTAAAGAACAAGCACACATAATGTTCATAAGCATAATAGGAAAGGAAGATCTATAGAATCTCACAAAATAACTACGATGTAATGAATACCAATATAGATCCCCAAGCTAAATCACTACTCCTTAAGCATTGAACCCAAGTATTTCATTGGATTCAATGCCCTTGGGAAAAAACAAGAAGAAATCAATTAGAGAGAAAGGTTAGTCTCTTTTTCTCTCTACCTACTCTTAGAAAAATGAACCTAATGAAAACCAAACTTAAACCTTAATAGGCATAGGCTCCTATTTATAGTAGTACAAAATAAGCCTTGAAAAAGGTCAAAAAAAGGCTAGAAACCCTAGTTGTTGCCAGTAGCACGGGTCGTGCTATAGTAAACGGCCTGTGTTGGCTTTGCTTGGCAAGATCTGTGTCATTTAACATGAGCCGCCAGTTGGGTACTTTCTCAGCCAGTTCTGAGTGCACGTCCATTCCATTTATCATGGTCTGTCGGCTGGAAGGTCTTCATCAATCAGTTGAATGACATTAGCCATTTGAATCTTTGCAGGTCATTAGCCAAATGCATGATTTTCACCTCTGAATGGCACGGGCCATATTTATCTTTACAGTCCTTGACTGGGAGTTGATTTCTTAAAGACCTATTAGGCAGGTTGTGTGAAACATTGTGGGTCATCGTTTGGTCTTTTGATGCTGACTTTGGAGTGGCACTGTCTGTGTAAAATAGCACGACGTATGGCCTTACTTAGCGGAATAAGGCCACCTTGCTAGCACGGGTCATGCTGATCATTGTGGCCTGTGCAAGAGCAACCCCTCACACCATCATGTTTGCTGACATGGTCCGTGTTGTATGGCATTGCCCATGTCAATTTCTTCTCTATCATTCTTCGACTCCTTGTTCTTCTCAGCTTGCTTCCATCTACTACCACGTTTTGACTCGTGGCCTTCTTTCTACTACCATTCTTGTTAATGACCTTCTATTATCTACTACCATCTTTTTGAATAGGTTTCTACAAAACTATGCCAAAGTGCTCACAATCAACCTGCTATTAAGCTCACAAAGAAATATCTAGGCACTCGTGAGGGCATAGTGTCCATTAGATCTAATTAATTCTACAAAACTAGGGATTTTAAATAGAAAACCAACAATGTTCATATAAACTCTTTGTAATGTACACATAACTACAACTAGAAATCAACCAACAAAAACATAATAACAAACATGTCAAAAGAATTTGTTAATGTACGCTTTTAGATGCAAATAAATTCCCTAACACTTAAACCTTTACTCTTTCTCGAGTAAACAAAAATCAGCAAAGATCCGACAGGAAAGTAGCAAGAAAAGATAAGTTAATTAATATATTCAAACTTATTCCTAAGGTACCCTAGTTCCCCGAAAGATGTAAGAATCCGAAAACTCTCACTCTCCCCAAAAAAGATAAAGTAACCTATCCACCACCCAATTCATACCAATAAAAAGACAAAGTGTATGTGGTAAGTTTGAAGCTAGCTTACTCCGCTAAAGAAGCCGCTAGTGATAATTTAAGAGATGTTTAATTATAGTTTCCTTTTTCTCTCAATTCCAAAGGTTAAGGAGTTGGTCGAGGAGATTTTAAGTCCTCACCAGTCTCCACAAACCGCTACATATTAGTAACCATATCATTCAAAATAGAAAAATCATCACTAAATTTACACATGACATAGGTATTATCAACATTATTTTCATAATCAAAGCTAAACATATGATTTTTCTCATCACACTCATCAAGGAAATCATCATCATAAGTCATGCAAGAGAAAAAATGGGTGATTCATGCTTAGACTTGTTAATTTTTAACCCAACCTTGTCAATATTATCCTATAGGGTTAGCATTCACAAATGGACATCTATTTTGGTCCTTGATGTTTTCAAGAATGGTCACCCCAGTATAATTGGGAGTGCACCTCCATCGTGCACTACATCAAGAACATATAAGTCCACCGGAAGCACTAGATTGCCTACCCTAACCATAACATCCTTAACTATACCTTTAGGGTTAGCTTAAGAATGGTTGGCTAGTTGGACAATAACCCTAGAGTCCCTAAGGTCACCTATGTCAAGATTCTCATATAGGCTTAACGAGATAACATTGATTGAGGCGCCTAAGTGAATCAAAGCATTCTTCACCAATTTAACTCCTAGAGAAATAGGGATTGAAAACATTTTGGGGTCATTACACTTTTTAGATATGTTCTTATGAGCTAAAGTGGAACCTATTTTCAATAAGTCTACTTTTCTAGTTGGTTTGTTCTTTATTTAAGTGAAAGAATTTTGCATAGGGTTCTTTCCTGTCTCCACCTTGTTGTTGCCCCCCTAGAAAATTAACTATTTCCACCATTGAAAGCTAAGGCCTTCACTTCTTTAAAGTTTTTAACCACTTGAGGACATGTATCAGTCAAGTGATCAAGACGGAAAATGCCACACACCTTCACTTATTTAAGTTGTTTCTTTCATAAAAAATTCATCATGGAAGCAAGTGTTTGAAATTGTTCCTCAAGCTTGGGAAAATGAGCGGGCTCTTCTAAGGTCTTCACATAGGATCAGGTACCGAATTTCCTTGTACCATTGGCTATCTCCTTGAACAATGCTATTCCATTTTAGGAGCTTTTGGTCTCTATCATTACATGTTGCATTCACCATGTGCATGCCTTCATCACATAAGCTTACAAAAAAGTAAGAGACAAGATTGCCTTCATTGAATGGATCATATAGGTACTAGCCAATAGTCGCTTGAAACTCTTCCTGTACTCATACAAGGACTCGTTTGCCATTTTTAAAATTTGGAAATTTACTTCTTCATACCTATATACTTTGAAGCCGAGAAGTATTTCTTGAGAAACCTTCACTTCATGTCCACCCATAAAGTGATGCAACCCGGTGGAAGGTAATAGAGCCAATCCTTGGATGCGTGCCTGGGCGAAAAAGGAAATAACCTTAGATTGTAGTCCTCCTCTAACACTCTAGGTGTTTTCATATTGGTGTAAACCAACTGAATCTTCGAGAGGTACTTATTCATGTCATCTCTAGCCATCCCATAGAAATTGGAAAAGCATTGCATCATGTCACTTTTCAGCTCACAAGTTACATTTGGAGGCAAAGGTGGGAGGACTATGCAAAGGGATTGACTCTCCATATTTGGAGCCATCAACTCCCTAAGAGTTCAATTGTCTTCCTCCATATCAACTCTTTCTTCAACAAAAATAGCCATTCCTAACAGAATTTGTAGTCTAGTTCTCTTCCATCTCCTTCTTTGACAACCTACTTTTTCTAGTAGATAGTGTAAAGTTCCTAAGTTTGTGGTACGGGTATCACTATAAATAAGAAAAGAGACACTAGAGTCCTAAGAGAAAACATTAGCAAAAAAGTAGAAGTAACAGGAATAATTATCGAAAAAATCAACAAAAAACAACTACAGCTGCAAAATAAAAATAACACTAACTACTGTACCAACTAGTGATGCATGCAAGTTAGAAATTAAATCTTAAAATTATCATCCCCGGCATCAGTGCCAAAATTTGATCTGCACCTCACAGGGCCTCTAACAAACCAACAGTTTGAGAGAAAAAATACCTGCACGATTATTCACAGAGATTGAAATTTATATGTTTGCTCCAGTTGTCACTAGAAAACTACCAAAGAGTAGTTCGTGGAAAGTATGGGGTCGTCTATAGAGATGCTAGGATTTTAAAAGCTAACTACAAATGACTCACAATTGGGTCATTACTCTAATTGTGTGTTGGGAATAGTCAGTGTTCAAGCATGGTTTTTTTGGTGGGGAGGGGTTATCTATAAACTACAAAACATTCAAAATAAGATATCAAACTATAGTAAGCTAACATTCGGGATTTTCGTAACATAACCGGTAGAAGACCTTGATCCCAGATTCTTTCAATTACAAGACTTATAAACATATCCCTATGTTTGTGTTACATAGTGGGGCTGATAGTCAACATTTCCAAATGTATGTCCCACAAAGGTGCACATCTTTATTCTATCAACACCACCTCCGTAATTAGGGAAAGCGCATCATGTGGTCAAACCAATTTGTGCTCCTCTTTCCCCATAAGGAATTACATCTCAGGCCACCACTATGAATGCTCATCCCTGAGCCTATAGTGGCAAATGGACCAGCATCTCATTATAACTCTCGGGATGAAAGGACGATGTGCACCTTTATGCATGCGTTAACCAATACATTTGACTATCATGTTTTGTTTGGTTAATTTCTAGTTTTAGTTAGGTTTACATTACAAATGGTTATGATGGTCGTTATTGGTTTTCTTATCTATATCCCAGGTTTAGTAGATTTAATTGGATCTAATGGACACTTTGTCCTCACGAGCACCTAGATCTTCTTTTATGAGCTTACTAGTAAGTGTTTTGTGAGAATTTAAGCATTATTTTGCAGAAGGTCATCCACGATGGTGGTAGAAGATATTCAAAGGCTATTCGCAAGAATAGTAGAAGATATTCAAGCCATTCAAAAGGATCATAGTCGACAATAAGGACACAGACTTAAAGTGTGGTAGTAGAAGGAATTGATCCGGAAAAAGTAGATTCAAAGTTCAATAAGATTAAAAATGGAAGGCATCGTCAATATTTTAAACCAGCCAACTAGCTGGCATAAAGCAAAGGAGCTACCACGAGGCTAACACTTAGCACGGCCCATGCCACGGGTGGCTAGCATAGACCGTGCCAACTGGTACGAGCCATGCCACACCCCCTTGCCATGGACTGTTTGGCACCAGCAGGCTCATGTCACCCAAATCGCTCCAAAGACTAAGTATGAACAAAAAATGTGTCGTTTCTCACAAATCGTGTCATTTCAAATCCAAAATGCAAAGACCATTCCATGGGGTATGAAAAATGACAGTGCTTGCATGTTCAATTGAGCAAAAAGTGCTTCTAACTGACGGCCCACGCCAAATGACACAGAGGCCATAATCAGAAGTTCAAAATGGTGTTTCAGCCAATGGCCTATGTTGCCCGACATGGCTGATGTTAAATCAGAGAGGCCGCATCGGTATGAGGCTACACAGGTCATGCCATAGTAGGCGGCCCATGTTAACACGAGGTCAAGCGGCTAGCACGACCCTTACCCTTTTTCATTGGCCATGTCAATTGTGGTACTAGGGTTTTTTGGCATATTTTGGGCCTTTTTAAAGGACCAATTCCCTACTACTATATATATGGACCTATATCTACTATAGTTTAAGTTTATGCTCATTTTGGACTATTGAGAATAAGGTAGAGAAAGATACGAGTGCTTCATTCTTCCCCAAAATATTTTCTCTTCTTCTCTTTATTTTCTTTTACCAAATGGCAGTAAATCTAATTATATATTTGGATTCAATACTTAGGGAGTAGTTAATTAACTTGGGGTTTGTATTTGTATTCATGAATTAATGTTTGTTTATTGAGATTCCTTAGATCTACCTATTTCTATGTGTTTGTGATTATTATGTTGGCTTGTTCTTCATGTTCGTATTAATTGTATAATTGTAACACTAAGACTAGCACACACCGTAATCTACTTTCATGTTGGCGCAATTATTGATATCCCTCGGGCAGGGAAACCTAGATGTGTTTGGGGTAGCAGTAGTCTTGAACCGCATGAGTGTGTGCATATAGGTTGTTGAGTCAATGTTACGATCGACAAAACATTGGTCTTAGCTGAAAAATGGATCGAAAGGTTACAGATAGAGATATCGATAGTAGCAAACTAGGGTTAGCATTTGTTCAACCCTAGAGCCATCGAAAAGATGCTTCACCCATTTTCTTTTTTAGGCCTAGGGAGAAGCATTTCTGGTGCAGTGCCTGGGACATTATCTTATTGGGGAGATTCAGATCTGCATAGTAGGCAAGGCCAAAGTGGCACTCCCCTAATTGTGGAGGTGGTGTTGATGAAATATTACATGCACACCCTAAGTGACTAGTATGGAGAATAGT
>JAULKJ010297496.1:0-11807 GCA_032355405.1 Rubia balearica | reverse complement strand
TGGAAATATCCCTCTTCTCTGTGGACGACCCCGACTTGCCAAACTATCTACTTAGTTGTATTTAGTGAGCAATAGGGGTTATAAATTACATCTTTGAGAGGTACGACGACGACCTCCCACTATCTTATTGATTCTCATCATATCTTATCTAACATTACCTAATCAAATCTTGTAATCGATCTTCTAAGATCTAATATCAGCTATAAGTTTTCTTGAATTCGGCCAATATGGTTGAGATATTCATGGGCTAAAATGCCATGAAACCTAAACTAATAAAGCTGCAAACTGTTGTTGAACCAACGACTAAATGAAGGTCCAATCGGTTTCTTTAAGACGTTTCACTTGTCTTCATCTCCATGACTTTAATAAATGAAATAACAGTGAAATTCATTCAACATATTCCCCTTCTGAACTTCAAATCTTCATCACGAATCTTCTTAATAAATGCATTCAAGGTTGTATCTCTAAATTCTTCACTGGCTAAGTCATAGGACCCACCAAATCACTTAGAGGATCTCTAACATGACCTTTGAATGTTTGATCAAGCCTTAACATATATTCATCCATGAATTTACCTTTAATATTTATATCTCACTATAAAGCCCAAATATATCATAGTTAGAATAGTTCTTGTACCTGAGCGCTACTTCTCAGCGAGCAGCCATGGGTTGCCGAGAAGTAAACTTAGATGATACTGGCGCTCGTGAGAAAGGAGCAGTTGTGTGAAATTGTGAATTACTAGTTGGTAGAGACGTCAGTGCCGAGAAGGACCATACAGTGTCTTGGTTGATAGCGGTGCACTCAGGCTGTGGAAGGATCTTGAAATTGCAGATTGTGGAGCCACCGTGCCACTACACAAATCGATCCTCCGAGGTTTTGGAAGCTACCATAGAATCCCTCACCAACTTATCCATAATGTACCTTGTCCCTGAATGACCTAAGTTTGCCAATACAAATGGAGAAGGAATCAGATGGCCCAAGTGTTGGGCTAAGAGTCCGACCATGCCACCCATGGATATTTTCCACCTTTCTTGTTTCTTACGAAAATACATTCCTCCATGAAGGCTGCCACTATGTTGGGGTAAAATTACCCTCCGGAGTCATCGTCCAAAGGACATTGACATCCAAAATGGGACAATAATTGTTGGACATATCACAATGTTGGATTAACAATCGCGGTGATATGCAAATAAGCTTCCTCTTTGTGCCCAAAAGAATTCTCCAAAAATTAGTCAATGAAAAAGGAAGGCCTTGTCAGTGTTCCTTGGAATCTCCTTCTTATACTTCCACTCGAATGCTTGAGCAGTGTCTGGATGCGACCTAGTGTACTCCTAATCATCCAAGTGGAAATGAATGATTCTCCTCCCCTCACTATCCTTTGCTTGCTCTAAGTTCGCCAAAAAACTCCAAAGTCCACTGTTTTTAAGTCTTAGAATGCTTTTCTAAGGAATCCTCTAGGCCTATTTGGCTTAGCAAATACGGTACTGGCTCGAGTAGACCTAGAGATCCCAAGGTCTCCTTGCATGCAAACTTCTTCTCTAATATCATTGTCTTTGGGCACTCAAGTACTTCCATCTCCGGGCCTCACTCCTAGAACTGGTGTTTAACCCTATGAACTCATCAACAACACAAGCAGGTTCAGGGAAAGGGAATGCGCCAGCTCTCGTCTCTCAAACTTGGCCGGTTTCTTCCCTTTGTCACCCCAAAAAGTTGTTCCTTTTTCCGACCTACTTATTTTTGGAGCAATCCTATCACAATAATAAAAATGTGGTAATGTAGGAATACACAAAGGCATGCATCAAGTATCATTCAAGAAGAACATTTCTTCCTAAACATCCGAAACATTCCAAATCATGCTATCTCAATATGAAGGCTATTCAACCAAGAATCATTCTCCCTAAACAATAAACTCATGGAAAATCATAGCATCTCATCAAGAAGATCATGCAATGAAGAACAATTACTTCTAAATCACCACAGTCAATGAAGATCATATCATCAAAGCATAAGTGCACAAGCCCCCCCACCCACACACACATTTAGTTCATAAAATCATTCACATAACCCAAAAATTTCCTCTAAACACTTCAATATTTTTCGGGTTTCAAGCTTATCATTACATCATTATAATGATAAATAAATCAAGTAAACATAAATCTCAAACGATTACCCAAAATTTTAATCCAAGGGATAAAAAATCAACACAAGAAGAAACAATGCTCCAATTTTTGAATATCACCAAGAGGAAGTGAGAAAGAGTGTTTTTGAGAGATTTCAATGAGTTAAATTGTTCCTATGGGTGAGGGATATACTATAAATCATTATTTTCAGCAAAAAAAAGATCACTTTGAAGGGAGGTACAAATGAGATAAGGATGACATTTTTAAAATTAGAAAATGTGGGACAAAAGTTCCATTTAATTAATGCATAAGGGAGGTGTTGAAGTATTATCCCCGTTCCTTCCCTTTTTCCGAAAAACTTAGTCACCCGAAAAAATCCTACTTCTTACACCCAAAAAGTAAAAGATTTGGACTCAATTATTTTTCAATCAACAATATTTTAATCTTAATATCCGTTGTTACACGCAAAAAACATGCAAAATCTATCTATAAAAAGATATCAAAATCAAAGGAAGAAAGAGCACGTAGTTTTATTTTCGTCACTTATTTCTTTTCCATGCATTTCAATAAAAACAACCAACCGTTAGGTCTCCAGAGTCTCCATCGGAAACTCTACCCATGATGATATCCTTGTGAAGAGGTCTCCACAAGGGGCCATCCTTACCTTTTAGCGGTTTACTTGCCAAGAATAGTGAATATTCACTTCTAGTCTTTGTTTTGTCCTTAGCCATTTCCTTAGGTTTAGGAGATTGTTGAGGATGTTTTACGTCCTCACTACTCTTCACTAACCATTGCATGTTAGTGAGCATAGAAAAACAATCCAATTTAGACAAGATGCCCCTAACATCATGCAAAGCGTAGGTCTCATCGACATGATCATCACAATTGAAGAGCAAGGTAGGATTTCTTTCATCACTCACATATTCATCAAGAATCTCTCATCTAGTCTATATTTATAACTATAATCAAGAGATTCATTAATGCAATCATCATTATCAACATGCAACAGTTCTCACACTAAGCAAGTTCATCAAACAAGGTTATGCCTTTGCACACAATAGAGGGATTTGGTGAATCATGCTTGTATTTATAAATATCAAGATACACCTTATCAATTTTATCCTTTAGGGTTAGTGTTTCCAAATGTATGTCTATCTTAGTCCTTGAAATTTTAAGAAAAGGTCTCCCCAGTAAAAGGTCTCCTTGAAATCTATCGTGCGCTACGTCAAAAACAAACTAAATTACCTACCCTAACCATTATGTCCTTAACTAAACCCTGAGGGCTAGCTTGGGAGTGGTTGGCTAATTGGAAAATTACCCGAGTTTCCTTCATTTCACCTATATCTAGGTTCTTTTAAGGAAAAGAAGGGATAACATTGATATATGCTACTTTATTAATCATAGCACTTCCCCCAATTTACCACCTAAGGAGATAGGAATTGGAGGCAAGTTCCTATGATTAAGAGTAGCCACTCCCCCTATTTTCAATTATCCTAATTTCCTAAGTGGTTTATTCCTCTTTTTAGTGCAAGCAACTTTCAAGAATTTAGCATAAGAAGGAACATTCTCAATCAAGTCCAAAAGTGGAATGCTAACCTCAACCTTCTCGAAGATCTTAGGAATGTGCTCATAGGTGGTTGTCACCTTCTTCCCCCCCCCCTAAGTAAACTAAGGAAAGGTGGTGGGAGATTCGCTCTCATCTCCGGTGTAAGAAGCTTCTTGATGGGATTCTCCTCAAAAACCAATTCATGATCCTCCAAGTTGGTTTTGTTTCTCTTCACAACCAAGTTGTCTTCTTGAAATATTTTCTTCTTGGGATCACACACCTCCTTCCCATTTCTTAGCTTCAAAACGCTCACATTCCTCAGATTTATCTCTAATTGGGAAGGAAGCTTTCTAGACTCTTTACCATAAGTCGGCTGACAAAGGTGGCCAATTGGCTGACTTGGATTTCAAGATTTTGATGATTGAAAAAGCCATAGTCCCAAGATATTTAATCACAGAACTTGTTCTCTTCCCAGGAAACATCTCGCTTCTTAGCCAATTGAGAGATTGCTTCGAATATTTCTTCTCGATTCGACTTCTAGAGTGAAGCATTGTTATTGGAAGAGCCTTCTCCCCTTAGATAGGGTTGAGGTTAAGCCTGTCCCCTTCGATTATACCCTTGAACTATATTATCCTCGTTCTAACGGAAGTTGGGGAAATTATGGTACCTCAGTTTGAACGTATTAGTATAAGGGTCTTTCCTTTCACCTCCTTAGTTCTCTTGAAACCTTTGTTGTTGTTGCCCCCTACTGAATATTTGCCTATTGCCAACATTAAAGTCCAATACCTTCACCTCCTCCAAGTCTTTCACTCATTGTGAACTAGAATCAGTGTGATGATCGAGACAACAAATGGAACATACCTTTACTTGTTGGACTCTTCCCTTCATTAATTTTTTTATCATAGAAGCAAGAGCTCGGACTTGGTTCTCTAGATTTAGAGAATGAGACGGCTCATCCACGGTCTTCACTCGAGATCTCGTACCAAATTTCCTCATTCTGTTGGACATTTATGCAAAAAGTGCCATGGAATCTCTAGGTCTCTTTTGGAAATCAAACCATTGCAAGCGGCATTCACCATTCCCATATCTTCATAACACAACCCCTCAAGGAAATAGTATACCAAATCCCCTCCTTGAACGGATGATATGGAAAGCTTTCCAATAGTCTCTTGAATCTTTTCCAATACTCGTAGATGGATTCATTTGTGAACTGATAGATATTGGGAAGCTTCTTCTTCAATGTTTAAGTTGGGAAGTATCTCTCGAGAATTGTGCACTTCATGTCCATCCTGGAGGTTATACGACCAGGTGAAAGGTAATACATCTAATCTTTGGCCGTATCCCAAAGTGAGAAGGTAAATGAACTCTAATTGTAGTTCTCCCCCGAGACTTTTGGGGGATGTATATTGGTACAAACTAGATGAAACTCCAATACTTGCTTGTTCAAATTTTCACTAGCCATTCCAAGGAAAATTGGCAAACACTTGATGATGTCGCTCTTGAGCTCACAACTAACATTGGGTGGTAAACGTGGGAACACAATAAATAGGGGTTGATTCTTAAATTTAGGAGCTATAAAATCCCTAAATGTGTGATTAACTTCCTCCATCGCTACAGGTTCTTCAACAACAAAAGGTTGTTGTTGTGGAACCCCCACTCTTGTTCTACTTTTCCTTCTTCTCTGACTACCTGCGTACTACGGTAGATAATGTAAAGACCCTAAGTTTGTGGCAAAAGTATGTAGCAAAAATTAGGAACTAAACAATACCCAACTACAAGAAACACTAGTAAAAGGATTAGAAGTACACATATAACTATCACAAAGGCTCAACATAAAAACCCACAGAAAACAAAAACATAAAACAACACTAACTAATAATTACACCAACATGAAAGCACATCCACACGGTTCAGGACTATGGTTACCCCAAGCACATCTAGCTTTCCTTTCCCCCAGGGGGGGTATCAATAATTGCACCAACATGAAAATAGATTATGGTGTGTGCCAATCATAGTGTAACAATCATGCAATTAGTAAGAATATGAAGAACAAGCCAACATAATAATTACTAACATATAGAAATAGGTAGATCTAAGGAATCCCACAACACAAACATTAATTCATGAATACAAACACAATCCCCAAGTAAGTAAACTACTCCCTAAGCATTTAATCCTAGTATTTCATTAGATTCATCACTTTTGGGCACAAAAAAAGGAGAAGAAGAGAAAAAAATCTAGAGATAAAGAAGATAACTTTCTCTCCCTAGCCTACTCTTGAGTTTAAAAATTAGCATGAACCTAAACCCAATTTAAAATAGGTCCATATATAGAGTAGTAGGGAATTGGGCCTTGAAAAAGGCCTAAAAATGGCCAAATAACCCTAGAAGTTGCAATTTGTGCAGCCAGTAGAAAACGACACGGTCCGTGTGATTTCATCCCAGGATAGAGCGCGCGGAATGGCATGGCTCTTGTAGCCTCGTGTTGGTGTAGGGCATGCGGCATAAGAGGGTCCATGCAAGGTCTTGTCGGCGTAGAAAACACGAACAAGCATGTGTCGTTAGTTGGAGTTGTGTCTTTACCTTCTGATTTGTGTACCGCATGTCGTTCGGTGTGGTTCGTCAGCCGAAAGTACTTTTTGTTCAGTTGATTAGTGAAGGCCATGAAATTTTTCACACCCCGTGGGCTGGTCTTATATTTTGGAACTTGGAATAGCGCGGAGTGTGTAAAATGGAACGGTCTGCACCCATAATTAGCCATTTCAGAGTAGTTTAGGGGCACTGAAGGCTCAGCTTGCACTGACGTGAATGGCCCATTTTGGGGCTATTGCATGAAGTAGTTGATTTAAATAGGCCGTGTTTGGCATTGAGCATGGGCCGTACAACATTGGCTGGGCTCGTGCAATAGTCTCGTGTTGGCCGGTCAGCCAGCCGCCTGGTTTGGCCGGTTGGAACCATCTTTTATTATTGAACATAAAATCAATATTTTTCCTACTCAATTCGATCTACAACCACGCTTTGGAGTCTGTGGCCTTCATTCTAGACCATCCTTTGGAATGGCATTCGAATATCTTATACCATTCTTACGAATTGTCTGCAAATATCTTTACCACCCTTGCGGGATTACCTTCTACAAAATGATGACAAGTACTCATGAGCAACCTACTTGTACGATTACAAAAAGAAAATCTAGATGCTCATGAATACAAAATGTTTATTAGTTTCAATTAAGTTTACAACACT
Organism: Rubia balearica; assembly: GCA_032355405.1. Classification (NCBI taxonomy): domain Eukaryota; kingdom Viridiplantae; phylum Streptophyta; class Magnoliopsida; order Gentianales; family Rubiaceae; genus Rubia; species Rubia balearica. Next base: position 4,899 of record JAULKJ010297496.1, on the reverse strand, counting down.
CAGGATTTAAACAAGAAAACCAATAATGATCGTCTAAACACTCTGTCATTTAAACCTAACTAAACTAACAATCAACCAAAAAATATAATAATAAATGCGCTGAATGCATTGGTTAATGTATATTTAAAGGTGTACATCAACGATCATGGAAGAGAGGGGACCACCGAAGATGACAAATCAATTCTGTCATCGAGGACAATGGGTTGAGAACCAAAAGAATAATGATCAAACAACTTTGAAGGAACCGAAGTAGGCTCTAAGAAAGGCTACACATCAGGAGAAGTAGGAGTACCTTCCATCCAAAAGGGAAAAGTTGGAAGAAGTTCTCATCAAACTGAGCATGACAATTGACGTACTCTTTCTCTATGGAAAGAGGATCAAGATATAAATTTCCCTTATACTGAACGCTATAACCCAAGAAAATACATGGAAAAAATATGTGGTGCCAACTTATGAGATAAGAATGAAAACAAGGAAAAAATGGACAACCAAAAGGATTAAAATTGAAATAATTGGGATAGTGCAAAGCATTATAGAGAGAGAAGACTTACTAGATAACACTGAGGTAGGTAGCCATAGTGAATGCATAGCATTAAAAACAATTATTCAAACCATAATGGAAAAGTATTAAGAGCCCCATTTCCATGTTGTGACGATTCCTTCACTCGGCATGGCCCTTTGAAGAAAAATGAGATCGCAATCAATAGTACACTTTGAGCGAAAAAAACTAATACTATGTGTACCTTTTTCTTCTTAATTTTTTAAATTCTGAATCTAGTGATTTGAGCCATTAAATTTCCATGGGAGGACTGGTAGTAGAAAGAGGAGGAAACCACAACGGATGCTACTTGAAGGAGAAGGAAGAATTGAGTTGAACGTAGATCTAGAAAGGCTCATCGAGAAGAGAAAACTAGCCACAGTTTTGGAAGTGGAGGAGAAAAGAGAAACAATGGAAACCTGGAAGGATCGGAGTGATACAGAGTAGATAAACTCTACACCACATGTTAGGGAGAACTTGAGGAAACTTAAGGAAGAAGGAAACTCTACCGTACCCTCTCCTACCATTTCAGATTCAAATAGGAAACATCTAAGCAAAGGTAAAAGATCTGAGAGGGGGGAAGCAAAATTAAGACCATGTAATAGTTTTTTTAAGACAACCAAAGAGTGGTTGAGTTTGTTTCACCAATAGAGGTCAATGGAATGAAGATGGACATGATTTTTGTGATAGAGGTTCAGGAAAGTACAAAAGTTGGGAGACAACACATACTCATGGGGAGCTTCCCATCATTTAAAGTGGTTGAAGGATACGGAAAAGTAGGCATATAGAGAAGATTTGGAAGGTAAATCAAGGATTCTTTATGGTTAAATTTTCTTAGAAAACTGTTGGAGTAACTTGCTGTAGTACTCATTCCACTAGAATGCTATAATTAATCTAGTCTGATTGTGGTAAAAATTTTCTTGGATATCGATGTGAGTCGCATGAAGTACATTTTTCTTAAAGAGTAATTCCATATTATTACACCCTTGGGTTACACGAATTCCTTTCGGAGATAAAACAATCGAGAATCCCTCCCGTTCTAGGTTTGATCAGGAGAATACTTTAGAGTAAGTGTTTTCTGGCTGCTATGTATGTATTATAAAATTCTTAGTTTACTGTGTGTTTCTGTACATGCATATGCATGTTTATATAGGATATGTGCTGAACAAATGCAACCGCCCAATCATGTGGTTGCACTTCTTACACTGGTGCTACAAGTTATCAAAAGTTGTCACAAATGTCCTGGGCAGATGCAACCATTCATACATAATACATAGTTCAGAATTATGATGAATTTTGAAAACAATGCATGTTTTCACTCCCACATTTAATATTCCGTGAAATCATCCTTATAATTTCCATCAAGGGAAATTAGGCAATATGCACCACCACAACAGAATTATAATGAATTCTGAAATGATACATCTTTCCACACTCCATGACAAGCCATGTTAGTCATCACAAAAAAAATTAATCCTTATCCCATAAATCTGTAAACTCGTAGATAGTTTATACCAGTGTGCACTCAACACCTCCAAACTTGTTTTAACGTCCCGAGTTTACCCCTACTCAAATCCAATTATACTTAAATAACTTGTGTTTTATAAAACACCAACAATCCTCCCCCATTTAAGTAATATCCTTGACTCGGAAAATCCAACAACCAAACAAAAAAAGTGCATCAATGAAAATTACTTGAACATTGAATTTTCACATCAATTAGTGAATTACACATTTCAACTTTTTGAGAATCAGTGTCTCTAAATATTGAACACTTGAAGATAATTCACACACAAGTTCAAATTCAACTCAAAAGCTTATAACTGACACTATACAAGCCATGTGTCCCTATCCATTCATGAGTACATAAAGATTGGGCTAATTGAAGCGGCTACACTTCACACTTCACATGGGTGAATCTCTTTAGTTGTACACCTACAAATGTACTTTGTCAAATGATCCATTAAGAAGTTAAAAGTTCAACCTAACTTCCATACAGGTCCAAATATATTACCATCGGGATATGAAATCATATGTTTCAAACTCAAACAACAGTCCTCCCATATTGAATTTTACTCTAACATCGTATCAGAGAAAAATTGGGTATCCCATTATCAAAGATTTAAATAGACTTTAAATCCATCCCGATCACCAAATATTTTTATCAAGTTCCTAACTAGTCACTTCATCAAGTGTTCCATTAGATTGCATTGATATCTTACAAAATCAACTAAAATCAAATCATGAGTTACTAACTCAAAAACCGGCGTCATGCCTAATTTGCTTTTGGCCACCACAAAATTTTATATACCAAATTTTGTTGTCATTATGCCTTTATACTAGCAGTTCTTTGTTCCATTCTGCTCTTTACCGGCAGTTGAGATTTCTACTAATTTTCGTTTCAGCTTTTCCCTGCTAATTTCCTCTTCTTCCCAAGTGAGAAATGGTTACCTGAATACTCTCGTTTCTTTCATTTTCATGAGACAACCTATCATATTAAAATGTTCCACAATACTATGGTCCGATCCATAGATCGATTAATAGTAAAATAAAATAAATATATTCTCATCAGTTTATTTATTTGAAAATATAAACTGTCAGGATTTGAATGACTAAATAGAATAATATATTTACCCTTTACGGAAAAAAAATGAGGAAAACCATTCATTTCATTAAAAATTTCATCATCGTCATGATATCTTTTCAGGAATACACTGTAATGTATTTGATAAAAAATTCCATCATCGTTATGATGCATAGGCTAAGCCACCGACAATGTCAAAATCCTTCAAACCTTTATTATTACTTTTCTCAATGTTTCTAACTATTTTGTATATGCAATTAATTTCCTATTTTATTGCAACAAAGTCCAACAATCACATGAATTTACCAGCATTCCAATTTTATAAATTGAACTTTTACTTCTTTCACATGAAAAATTACCGTGTCACTAGAATACATTTCTATTTATTTCTTCCAGCATTCTTATAAACGTAGGAATGTACCGGTTAGGTTTCTTCCTCTATTTTGAAGAAAATTAAATGATTACACGATTCGAAATTTACCATTAAAAAATAATTGTATTAGTAAATTCTAAAAAACATACCGAGATGATTCTGAAAGTTAAAAATCTAACCAAAATGAAATGAAAGTTGACTGGAGGAGTTACACAAGCATCCATGCAAGCACATCTGCATATGTTTTACCCGGTCAAATGAACCCAAACCCAGTCGCCTTTAATGAAACACCTTGGAGCGGCGGTTTTGGTTAACCCAGGAAGCATTTCGTGCGTTGGTTTTTGCAATCTGCAATCGCACCTTCTCATGTAACTTTTGTACATAGTCAGCCTTCTTTTCTCCATCCATATTTCGCACCTGTTTATGGTTCAAAGGAAGTAAATCAAGAGGTGTAATAGGAAGAAAACCATAGACAATTTCAAATGGAGGTAAAGAAGTAGAAGTATGAATAGTGCGATTATAAGCAAACTCTGCTATCGGAATGCAAGATTCCCAATTCTTCATGTTCATTTGGACTAAAGCACGCAGAAGGGCATCCAATATCTGATTTGTGACCTCAGTCTGACCATCAGTTTGCGGATGACTTTCCGTAGAAAATAGAAACTTTGTCCCTAGCCTGCGCCATAATGTATTCCAAAAATAGGACAAAAATTTGACATCCCTGTCAGAGACTACTGACGCAGGAATTCCATGGAGAGGGACTATCTCTTTGAAAAATAGTTTCGCGACATGTTTCGCATCATCAGTCTTCCTTCAAGGTATAAAATGTGCCATCTTCGAGAAGCGATCAACAACCACAAAGATAGAATCATTACCTGCTTTGGATCTTGGTAATCCGAGTACAAAGTCCATAGAAATATTAACCCAAGGATGTGTAGGAACAGGTAAAGAAGTATACAAACCACGAGTCTTAGTTTTAGACTTAGCCTTCAAGCAATCAATACAGTTCTTAAAAATCCAATGAACATGAATAGGCATTTTCGGCCAATAAAAATGTTCTTTAACAAATTATAAGTTTTTAATGCACCAAAATGTCCCATTAAACCACCTGAATGAGCTTTTCGCACAAGTAATTCACGTATAAAACATTGAGGAACACATAATCTATTATTTAGAAAAAAAAATCCATCTTGTTGAAAAAACCTATCAAATGAACCTTTCTCACATGCAGTATAGACAGATGAAAAATCAGGATCGTTAGCAAAAAGATCTCGCAGGAAAGGTAGTCCAAAGAAAATACATTCCATGCGTGTAATCAAAACATGCATACGACTCAAAGCATCAGCCACAACATTCTCTTTACCTTTCTTGTATCGTAACACATAAGGAAAAGATTCAATGAAA
>JAULKJ010297486.1:0-11810 GCA_032355405.1 Rubia balearica | reverse complement strand
TTGTTTGCCTCGGTTGCTTCCCTTTGTGTTCGCCTTTCCCTTTCCACCCGACTTGCCCATTTCTGGAGGCAGATTGCCTAAGCAATCACCGAGTCGATGGTAGGAAGAAGATGATCAACAGAAAACACCTAGTCGTTGGTGTAATCTCCCCTAGTCATTTTATCAGTTGTAAGTGCTTTAAATGTAAATTACAGGTGATTCATTTAATTCTTATATGCGCTATAAAAACAACTTGGTGCTTAGAGTATTGATCAAATGTTCTTCAATTATCTTGTAAGTGTTTCAATTATAACTTATAGCTGTTTCTTTTAATTCTTTCGTGCGCTACGGAAAAATAATTTGGTTCTCGGTGTATAACTCAAAGGTGCTTGAATTATTGCTTGTAAGTGCTTCAAATGTAAATTATAGGTGATTCCTTTATTTCATATGTGTGCTATGAAAACAAATTGGTGGTTAGAGTATATATAAAAGATGCTTCAATTATTGCTTGTAAGTTCTTCAATTATAACTTATATGTGTTTCTTTTAATTCTTTCATGCGCTACGAAAAATAATTTGGTGCTCAGAGTATAACTCAAAGGTGCTTCAATTATTTCTTGTAAGTGCTTTAAATGTAAATTATAGGTGATTCCTTTAATTCTTATGTGCTCTAGGTACATTGAGCTTTCTAGATTCAAGTCGAATATTTCCAGATGTTTGCTTATAGGAACCTATAATCTAATGTTATGACCCGATTATGGCCTATATTCAACGTTATAACATGTAACTTGATTTACAATCCAGCACAGATTCACGAAATTAATTTCTTCAGCTCTTAATAACCATTATATTAGGTTATCCAATTGCTCATATTTGTTCTCACATAAATAGGTGTTCTCACATAAATAGGTGTTCTCACCAGAACCCACCCCTACATATATAGGCTTATATCCACCCTTATATGCATGAACCCTTAGGAAAATCCCTCTTCTTCATGGACGATCCTGATTTTCCACTATCTACTTAATTGTATTTAGTAATAATTTAGGGCTTTTAAATTGTAATTTTGAGAGGTACGGTGACAATCTCCCACATCCCACAATTATTTTCCTTTTTGAGCTGATTTCTCACTTTTTTTCACACCACGGCCTCTCACTTTTGCATAGATAATTCAACCTGCCAGGGCCTCTCTCTTCTTATCATCCTGCTCAACATGGGGCCCTCACACTCTTCCCTGTACACCCTGATTCGGCTGACTAAAAATATCTAAAAGTGTGAACAACGATCTGAGTCTGGTCCTCGCTAACTAAGGGAGTCTCATGAATTTGGCACCTTTGTAGCACCAGTAAATCAACCCAGCCTCCAACTGTATCATTTTTGCCTTCACCAAAGCTCCAAAAGTAAAGGTCTAAAGGGTATTTGGGTTTGCCAGTATACCGTCATTCATCGACAGGAAAAAATGAGCAGGCGGGAGTGATATCTTGCCCCCAACAACTATCAATCTGGATGGTCTAGCAGAGACATCTTAGCACTGGGAGATAAAGTACTCTATAAAATCAGGGTACGCTTTTCAAATGCAAATCGACCACAAGGTCCTACAGTCCCACTAAGTAGAAGTAGTGGCCTCTCCCTGGAACATCACCACTATGGTCAACGACCATGCCACATACCTTTGTGCCAGATGCACTATATCATTGTTCTTGCTAGATTTCCCATGCAGTTGTCAGTGATGGCGGGCTAGAATGTAACAACGGCGAAACCTAAGCCATCCTTGGAATAACTATCCACATCATTCATATACTTCCACCAAAAGTACTCCGCAATCTCCTTGAAGGTCATGAATCAGACCCCTACCCCTTCTCTCACCCAGGTGGAATCTAGCCACTTTCTCACCCTGCCTACTAACCGCTATCTTGATGGTGGCAAGGAACTTCAGGGAATAGGGGCTGACTTCTTCAAGAAACCCTTCAATCAAATATTCTTCAATTGGGCCCTGATCGGATTTTAGAGTTTTAGGTCCTTAATGGCCCACTCTTCTACAAATATGGTCTCTACGTTGAGGCATCTTACAATACACTCTCATTGATCCCGTTGCTTCATGTAAAGTGCACGCAGTCCCATAAAGGGTACACTAGGGGAAGAATGTGCAAACAAACCAACCGAGTCTCAAGTAAACAACCTAAACTCAAACTATCCCATAAATATATACAATTCTCAAAAATCACAAACAAGTGCACTAATAAAGTTCTTAACATGCAGTTTACCAAAAATTCCCAAATGCCTAAGGAGTAGTTCGACTTATTACCTGGGTGAAAATTGGTGATAAAATATGATGATTTTAGGCACGTGGAATATGATGGACTCATTCTAGATTGGATTCCGTCGATCTCCAACACCCAAAATGGAGCAAATCGTCAAATTTTGGGAGAAAAATTCAAAGAGGGCCGAACTGCTCTTTTCAAAATCTGGGTTGATTTTATTTTTTAGGGTTAAATTGGCATTTGGATTTGTGAGAAATTTAACTGGTAATATTTTGGGAATTATCTCGTGGAATTTGGTTGAGAAACGAAGGGATGTTAGGGCCTCAATTTTCCGCTGAGGGGAGAAGAAATGAGGAACGAGGGTATATAAGGGTGCCCATGGTATTTTTTTGACCAATATAGGCAGCACGAGTGGCATGCATAGAATGCAACTCATTTCGTTTGAATGCCTCGTGTTGTTCTTGTGGCACAAGGCCTTGCACGTCCAGTGCTAGGTCCTGTTCCTTCAAATTTGTCGCAAAATCTTCCTGCACCTAAAAACACGCAAACGAATTATAGTACTGTTCCAGCCAAAAATATAATGACTAAAAATCCTTAAAAAATAAAACACTCTCCAAAAATCACACAAACAAATTTTCAAAACCAACTAACACAAAAAAGGACAGTTGCTTTATTGTCATCCTCATGACTTACTTTCATGTATTTTTAAATCCAAACTAGATCTATTAGTTGGCCACTAGAATCACCGTCCTTGACTCCACCTATGACCATGACTCTTGGGAGACCATCGTCGTGCCTCTCAAAGATAGTATTTACGTGCCCGGATTACGACTATTTACTAAAGAGTATCTAGTTGTAAGACGGGGTCATCCATGAGGAAAAGGAAATTTTATCAAGTGTTAAATGTAATTAAAAACACATGAAAAGTCACTCTACGTATGTGGTAACCAAGTTAGGGAGTTTTGATTTTAGATAACACTACGACTATTTTAAACAACTAGATAACCAACAACTAAAGCAAACATTGTAATTACAATCGCAACTAGCACAGAAAGATGTAACTAATATGATAACGAGTTTTGGGTGAAATTGATTTACATGTATAGTTATCCTTTGATCATTTACTAATTATCCTATTATTATTATTATTATTCATTAACCACATATTATGGAGAATTTGTCAACACCTTTCGAGTGAAAAAATTTATCACATCTCCTTGGTTATAGTTAGAGCGGGCGATGGGGGCCACACAATAACCCTTTCCCTTGGGTCACCTAGATAATCGGCATCATAGACTTCCCTGAAAGTTCAACAAACACGGAGACCCAATACAACTAACACAATGTCCTAAAGGCGAGAAACATTGAAATAGCACAAAAATATCTACTACTAAAAACTACGAGGATAGGCCTTCATGCCAGGCGTTATTAGTGAGCCACAGTGAAAATTAGTCAAACTCATTTAAATTCATACAAAATCTAAGCAATTTCATCAATCAATAATCATAATTAGTTGTCATGCCCAATTATAACCTAACATTGACCAACGATAATGACATCGAGGAAAAGTCAAAGTCTTCCTGTTTTGACCAAAACCCTATCAAACAATTAACCCACAATTATCAACTAGTTGATCACCCTAGTCTTAATCACACATAAATATCACAAGAAAGCTCAAATAATACTTGATAATCTATGCACAAAATAGGATTAAATAAATCTCACAAATTCATAATAGATATGCTTATACATTGCTCTCACGAGTATATTTAGCCTTATTAACTAAAACCCATAACAAATGAGCAAGAATCCATGAAAAAAATAGAGTAAAATAATGATAAATAAATGCAAACTAGGGTTTTGAAGATATGAAAATCGTGGTCTTTAATGGAGGAGAGTGGGGCATTTATAGTCTAGGAATTAAAGGAGAAAAGCAACATAAATGGACTATTGGACCCTTTGTCACAAACTGTGCACATTTTTCACTAACCGTACACATTTTTCACTAATCATGACAAGCTCTCTGCCCAGCTTCTACCAATTTCTAGAATAATTGGCCTTTTCTTCAATATTTCCAACCTAAACTCTTCAGTAGGTGTCTTCAAAATGATCTTCAAATCTCTTCATAAATTAAAGAATTGGGACATAACACATGTGCTATCATCCTTACCCTCTAATTGATAAAATTTCAATTTCATTCAAATTAAATCCCTAATCTATTACAAAATTAGACTTCGAATGTGCTAAAAATGGGATATGAATTGAGCACATCATCTTTATGGATGGGTCTCCACATTAACCTAGGCATACATTTCACCTTAGGCGATACATACCAAACACATTCGTTCTTCATGATGATTGACACATATTTGTTGATTTTGGGAGAAGGAAGGGGTTTAGGAGGTTTGAATTCCTTAACCCGCTTCTTTCTTTGCTGCATTTTAGTGTTCTCATTTGGAAGAAAAGAATTCTTAGTCACACAAGGAATATCAAAATCATGCATCTCAACATATGTATCATCAAAATTATCATTGAAAAAAGATAAAACATGTAAGGTTTCAATAGTGGGTAGCACATCATCACAATCAAAGTCACTAACCTTAGCTAATTTTGATCCCTTAGCTCCTCAAGTTTAGGAGGTGTTCAAGGAGGTCTTTAAGTCCTCGCCACTCCTCACCAACTGCTGCATGTTCGTGACCATATAATCCATAGTACAAAGGTCATTTCTAAACTAACGCAAGGTATAGGTGTCATCAACATTATCATCACAATCAAAGATCAAAATACTCTTTCTCTCATCACTCTCATCGAAGCACTCATCATCCTCAATCATGCAAGAATCATTATATTGAACAAGTTCATCACACAAGGTTATGTCATTACATAAAAGAGAAGAAATCGGTGGTTCATGCTTAGACTTGTAAATTTCAAACCTAACCTTGTCAACGTCATCCTCTAGGATTAGTGTTTCCAAATGAACATCTATTTTGGTCTTTGATATTTTTAAGAATGGTCTCCCCAATAAAACTGGGTGTGCACCTCCATCATGCACTAAATCAGGGACATTGAAGTCCACCAGAAACATTATCTTTCCTACCATAATCAATAAATCCTTAGCTATACCTCCAGGGCTAGCTTGAGAATGATCGGCTACACTACAAGAAAAATGACCTATTACTTCGCCCCTTTTACCTTAGATTTTTTCCATAGATCAAATATTTGAGGTAAAAAGTTCTTTTACCTAGGTTAATTTTTTTCAAAATAAAACATAATATTAACCTCGGTTATATAAAAAAATGAGGTATATAATGGTTTTTATACCTCGGTTCTATGGTAACCGAGGTAAACATTTTTTTAAAGTCGAAGTAAAATATATGACTAGTGTAGGTGCGACATTGACAATATGGGTTCGATCAAGCAATAGTAGTCATTTATTAGATGACCGACTTCTAACTCTTGATCGGTTTGATAAAATTTATGATGAAGGGATGGAGTGAGGTTGCATCTGTCGGGATTTAGTTAGTATTTTTTGTTCTAGTGACCAAATTTAATCAAAATACCCAAAATTTCTTCCACATGCCAAGATGGCTCTACAAAATCCAAATCCACATTGTTGAAGGTGGGCAATAGGGTTGTCGATTGTGCTAACTCAATTAGCAAGTAAGTATTCCAATACCCAACTTTGTATTTTTGTCTTTATATGTGTATGGTAATTACATGATAATGAATGTTTTCATTGACATATATGTGTGTGTGTATGGAATCCATGAATCAAATGAATGTAAATGAACGTATTTGTTTCTATGTTAGGACCCTAATGAATGTGTACTTATTATTATATTTGTAGGAATGTCTATGGATTAAACTTATTACTTTGATAAAGAACGAACAAGCAAGGGGTATCAATATTTTAAAGATTACTTTATTGAATATACATTTGTGAATGCCACAAAGAAGAATTTATCGTAGGTATATTGTCCTTGCAAGAAGTGCTGGAACACTGCTATTCATAAAGATGCAACTGGTTTGAAGAATGACTTGTTTATATACGTTTTGATCCAACATACAAAATTTTGTTTTTGCATGGGGAGAATGTGGATGAGCATACTAGAAATGAAGTCGAGGCCGAGAAGGATGCTAGGATGGATGAGTTGGTTGAGAAGATTGTGAAGTACTATAGTTGCAATCCTAAAAGACTTTCAGACTTGCGTAGAAATAATGAGACACTTCTATACGATGGATTCCATGAAGGAATGATAGTATTGAAGGATACCTTGTTGTTGATGAATGTGAAAGCTAAGTATTCTTATAGTTATTTAGGGTTCTATGGTTTGTTGAAAGTCTTTAAAGAAATGTTTCCGATTGGAAATAGATAACCCGAAATGGTATATGAGGCCAAGAAGTTACTATGTCTGATGGGCATGGATTATTAAAAGATACATGCTTGGCGGAATGATAGTATCTTGTATGGGATGTTCACTTAAATTCGGAGAAATGCCCTAAATTCAATGCTCCAAGGTTCAAACTGAAGGAGGTGGATGTTGATGGAGAAATTGGAAATTGGCAGACAAAGAAAGTTCTTGTCAAGGTTTTTTCATAAAACTAAAAGAAACTAGACCTATTACTTCATCCCTTTTACCTTGGTTTTTTAGCTTAGGTCAAATAACCGAGGTAAAAAGTTCTTTTACCTCAGTTTATTTTTGAAGTAAATAAAATTTTATATGTTTTTTACCTTGGTTATTTTATTAATCGAGTTAAAAGATCAAAAAATGGAGTAAACAATGTCACCGAATTGCATGCAAAGTAGCAAAGATTGTTCAGAAGGATGTCCAAAATCTCATTCTATGTCGTTCCCATCGACAAGTTATGTAACAAAAGACCACCGTCGCTGATATGTAAAAAATAAAATAAAGTAGAAACAAATGGAATATTGTAAATGAAGAAGTGATATTTTAAAAAAAATTAGAAGGTTAGTTCTGTTGCATTCTAGTTGAAAATGGTGGAGTAAAGGGGAAAACCACAATGGCCAATTATATAATTATGTTTAATTAAGATACTTAAACTATTAGAAAATTCATAAACATATCCTTAAAAATAGTACATAAATTACAAAAATAATTGTCTCATAGTTTCAACATAACAAAAATTACAATCAACTCAATCAACTCGAATTATGATGACCTTGAAGAAGATTGGCCCCCCAGCTTCTATCTCCTTGAAGAACAAGGTATCCCTGATGTGCAGGCGGTTTCCAGAAAGGAACTCCCCAAAACCCTTTGGAGACAGGGCCTTGATCTTCCCGCCCCCCTGAGTAGTTCATACGCCACTCCATCTCATAGCTCCTTAGCACAATGGGGGTCTTCTCATTCAGTAGGAGTGGTACAATTTCCCACAGGATGTGATAAATTGAAAAATAGTGATTAGAAATATACATAATTATATATATATAATTGAGAGAATTTAATGTTAATTGAAAATGCTTTAACAAGTGTGGTTTTTCCCGAAGTTCTGCTGCTTCAGAGTGTAGTAGAATATGGGCTATCAATAGCCATTGTATGATATTCAAGGTCCAACACAAGAGGCTCTAGATTTCTTCGTCGTGTGGAGAACTGATTAAGAACAAATAAGTAATTATTGTGGTAAAGTGTTAGTAAATATCCATGTGAAATGTTGAAAGACCTGGAAAGAGGGGCGGCTTGAGGATCCTTCGCCTGCCATTTGTTCTGGATAATAGAAGAAAATTTTAGGCGAATAACAGACCAGGAAATACATAGTACAATGTCGACTCTACTTCGCAGAGATATGTCGGTTATAATCACTGGCTTGGACAACGTGTTTGCGACGTCGCTACATTGTCGACTAAACCAAACAAGAGACCGACACAGAAATGAGGTCGCAATTAAAATGCATAGTAAACTAAAATGCTTGTATAGGACATCGTTAACCCATCGGTAACATTGATGATCAAACCGAACTAAAAGCGATATCTCATGTATATTCCTTGACATATGAACACACAACGTTATACACAGTTTGCAACAATCAATATGTGCCTAACTGACTGTCGACGTGTGAGGCAACTATGGGAAAAACACGAAAACCCAAAAAATTTGATGTTTTATAAACAGACAACTACTAGAAAAATGTCAAAAAATACCAAAACATAGTACCAAGGTATACATTTTAGGAAACTTCACAATCTAATATATTTGGTGAAGAACTAGAAAATCAAAATGCACAACATATTCATGGACCATAGATCGGACAATGTAAAGGAACAATTCTTGAAAAGCACGTGTTAGAAGTGTAAAAAAACTATACCTTTGAGATGAGAGTAGAGCATAGATGTGGGATACTATTGGAATTCATGGGAAACTTGTGAAAAGCTTGAACTGAAAGTGAAGGACCTCATATTTAAAGCTCTTTTGGTGCGACGTTGTTTTGCACCCTCGTGATGGACATCATTTCAAATAGAGACGTCGCACCTATATCGGCCAAGACGAGATAGAATCGACCACTGGCCGATATCTTATCCACCTTGCCTTGGAGTCGTCAAACTACAGGAGATTAATTAACCTAAGGAGTGGATTTCCAAAGATAGAAATTTATATCGTTGCTCTTGCTCAAACTAGTATGCTACCTAAAGAGTAGATAGTGGTAAGATGGGGACCGTCCATAGAGATGTTAAGGACCTAAGATTCAACTAAACACAACCGCAACTGGGTTGTCAAACTGATCATGTGTAAGGAATAGTTAGTATTGGTAAAATATGCCTTTTTTAGGAGGTGTGGGGGAATTTTGCTAACAACTACTAACATGAAAATTACAAGAGAATAAACTATGTAAACTAGCACTTAAAGAGTAATTTCATAACATGATCAATGTTGTTTTGATCCTTGATTCCATCACATACAACACTATCACAAGACTGGCCCTCTAGCACTAGTTTTTTAGGAAGTCTAGCACCAGTTTTTTGGGGTCCAAAACATTGGTCCATAAGTAGGCAGTGAAACGTTTTCATTGGTTTTTAAAAAACCGATGCTAGATTTAGCACCAATTTTTTGGTTAGCACATGTTTTCTAAAATCGGTGCTATGTTTGCAACGGTCTAAAAATAGGTGCTAAATTTAGCACTAGTTTTTTTGGTTAGCACCAGTTTTCTAAAACCGGTGCAACATTGGCATCGGTTTTCATATTAGCACCCGTCTAAAAACTGGTGCTAAATTTACACTGATTTTTTATGGCACCAGTATTTTTTCACCGATTTTAGTTGCACAGGTTTTTAGAAAAATGGTGTTAAAATTGTCACCGATTATTTATTCGCAATTGCAATTGAGCGCTAACCCTAGCTGCGCGCAACTACTCTATTAGTTTGATTTGGGAAAACAGAATTGGAATTGGGCACTGACCGCAGCTGCTCTATTAGTTCGATTTGGGAAAAACAACACTAGAATTGGGCACTGACTGCAGCTGCACACACCCGCTCTAATACTTCACTACAAACAGTTAAACATTCTAACAATATATGTGGCCACATCAAAAAATATTTCACTAAATGTATGATACAAAATTAATAATCTATGGGACTAAACATAACTATTCCAAATATACCTATCTATGGGAATAAACATAACTTTAGCTTACATTAGCAATTAAATCATATTCCATATACACATCAAATCACAAGGCTAATTGATACATCTATGGTCCTTAGAAATGCTCAGATATACCCTATCATACCAATTGGTTGATCCCTAACATCACCTCTCCAAGCCTTAGATCTTGTTCCGCTAGTTAAAAATTGTACTGGGCTGCATCAAAATGGCAAAATATTTAGTATTTCTCCTTATTATTTCCTTTACATTCAAAAACCTTTGAACCAAGTTTTGTTTAACCTTTTATCATCACTTATGTCTTCTAGGAAATGGTAATCCCCATTTATATAGAGCTCCACAATATTGAAAAGATCAGGTGAACTGCTTGAAACATAGAGGAATACACAAACCTGAGAACACTACGTAGTGATCAATTGTTATAACTGAGTTCACAAACCTCAGAATCAATTCTGTAAGTTTTTTAAGTAACACTATGCAATGTTTAATAATGCTCTAGCATTAAGTAGTCTAATCAGACAAAGAAATCCAATGATTAAGGTAATCCAACGAAGATCCAACATCTGGTTCAAAAAAAGAGTGAGAACACGTGAGGAAAAAACATGCCCTATTATTGGATAAAAGTCACAAAAAGGATTACAGTAATTTCTATACCATAACCAACTTCAGAGTTTTGAATGTTCTTGATAGCATTCAAAAAAGCTTTTTCAGATCTTGAGTTATGATTGTCGAAAGCCAACAAGAACCTTAAGCTGCAGAAGTTGGTTATTCATAGAAAGTTCACAAAACATATCCTTCAGATGCAGGAAAATAAGACAATATATTGTTTACACTACACACATCCTTATTGTTTCCATCGGATATTGATTGATTCCCTAAGATTAAAGGATAGAAACTAAACATCCTGAATATATGAATACAAATAGCGAATGAGTAGTCTTTGCAAATGAGAAATAATTTTGAAGGAAACAAATTCAAATAAGGATATTGCAGATCCCACGTATGCACAGATGAGAAATTGAAAGATGTAGTGATGTACCTATCCCTATGTGACATTTTCAACCCAAGGGTAAGCATACACATTTTCCTACTGCGATCATAAGGAAAAATGTAAAACATTTTCTATTTCAATGTCCAGGGACTTAAGAAGATAATTTGCACAAAATATAGCTTAACTAAAGTATTACATTTCCACAACTGAAGATTTCGACCAATGATTCTTTTAGCATCTGTGTTGAGAACAAACATTTATATCAACTTTTTAGTAATAGAACAATAAATAGAACCTCATAAATGTACTTCCTATTTTGCAGGAAGATGGTTGATATTCAGCAAAACTAGCTTAAGACATCCAAATATTTTGTAATAAGACAAGTCAATCTGTTCATTCCAAAAACATAAATCATTTGACATCGAATTTGGTTGGTTCAACACAAGAAGAAACTTTAAGAAATGCATCGATGATAAAGTGCATTAAAGTATCAGAGGTTTTAGAAAATGTTTTTGAGATGCATTTTCCCCATCTGGATAAATGGACCATGGTGATAATTACTTCATGTCCTTAAATGCACTTTAAACATCTTTACAATTTTCAGATTGATATGATCATATAACCATGACCTCTTCAAGTTATTTTACATAAAGTTTTATTTCACCAAAATTTAAAATAATTCAACAAACCTAACATCATCTAGAAACACCAAGAATGACAGTAAATTCTACTGGAACTGATGGAGATCAGGGTACGACTACCACCATAAATGAAGACATTCCACGTTTTGATCAAACATTCAAGGTTTATGTTCGTGATCCTCTAAGCAACATGGTTGGACCTATGACAAGGACTAGAATGAAGCTTAGAGATGATGTATTGAATGGTTTGATTGATCGCCTTCATGATGAAGAACTCAAGAAGAAGTCGGCAAGTCCTTGGATTACTTATTCAAGGTTGTCGGTTAA
>JAULKJ010297478.1:0-11812 GCA_032355405.1 Rubia balearica | reverse complement strand
GATTTAGCACATATAAGAGCATGTCCATAGGGAGTGGATGGCTCATAAAAATATATTTGCACTTGCCTTGTTATACTTAGCGAACGAGTAATCACCCGTTGGCGGTATTGATGTTCAACTAATCTTTCACCCATCACATCCACTCCATCCAAAGTCGATTTAGCCATATTCTTTTCGCTGGCTGTGCATTCCAAGTTACCTTTTCACCCAAAACAATTGGCTAAGTATGGGAGTGGGACGTTCTGTTTTACACGGTCTGCACCCTTCTAAGTAAAAAATGCCACATCCAGCCTACGGGGCGTGAAGAATAACATGGGGCGAACTGAGGTACTGAGCAAATAGAGGTTCCAGGAAACGGGGCGCTCCAAACGAAACATGGTGCAGATCAGAAAGAGCAAAATGAAGAGCCGATCGACGGCCTGCACCGGATGACACAGGCCACACTAGCACAAGGAAAAATGGCATGTGCTAGAGCTAGTTCCCCGTGCCACCTGGACTGGCACGGATTGTGCCAAGACCGGCGAGCCTGTCGACACGAGTCCATCTCGACCGGCACATGTCGTGGCACGAGGCACCGACCATGCAGTGGTGGTTGCTTGGGATTTTGGCTACCTTTGGGCTTATTTTTATGTCCAATTCCCTTCTACTATATATGTGGACCTTTCTCTACTAGGGTTTAAGTTTATGCTCGTTTTTAGATCTCAATAGTAGTATAGAGAGAGAAAACACTCTTCTTTCTCTAGGTTATTTTCTTTTCTTTTCTCTTTTTACCAAAGGTGTTCAATTAAGTTAAATACTTGGGTTCAATGCTTAGAGAGTAGGTATCTTACTTGGGATAATATTTTTATTCATATGTTGATGTTTATTTTGTGAGATTTCTAGATCTATTGATTTCTATGTGTTTTGTGATTATTATGTTGACTTTTTCTTAATATTATTTTTAATTTCATGATTGTCACACTTTGTTAGCTCACAAACAAGTCTACTTTAATTGGCGCACTGTTGCTACCCCCCGGTTAGGGAAACCTAGATGCACTTAGGGTGACGGTAGTCTGGAACTGGGCGAGTGCACAAAGGTTACCGTGTTGATCATCACGATCGACCATGCATCTAGTTATCTGAACAAAGAGGTCAGAAAGGTTGTAGGTAGAAATATATTAGGTAGAAAACTAGAATTATTTTATTGATCCTAGATCCATCGATAAGACGGTTACTTCATTTTCCTTTGTAGGCCTAAGGGTAGTTCGTTTGTGGTGTTATGCCCGAGACTTAATCGCACGGGGAAGAATCAGACCTTTGCAATGAGCCATAGCCGTGGTAGCACTCTTCAGTTGCAGAGGAAAAAATTATACATAATTTTTTACGCGCACCTCTATCTGACATATAGGGGAAAGTTTTGACTATTATTTGCACCACGTGACACAAACACTAGAATAGGGTTTAGTTCTTATCTTTAATGAAACCGATGATAGAAATAAGCATGTTACAGAAATATTCCCCGAGTTTATATTGTTAATACTCGTGATCAATTGCATGCTAGTAGTTGTTAGTAAAAACTCCCTCCATTGACTGTTTTCACAACACTGTATATTCCTAACACGTGGTCGGATTGACGACTCGACCGCGGTTGCATTTAGTTGATTATTAGATTCATAAATTATCTGTGGACAACCCCAGAAGTTTCCACAATATACCTTTCTAGATAGTATAGTAGTAGGAACATGAGCAACATATAAATTCTATCTTCGACCCCTAACTGTCCTCCTCTCATGTTTTCAACGATGATCGGGAAGGGGCATGTCACATGTCTTGCCTATCTATAGGAATGACATCCCCAAAACCATCAAGCCTTGATATGTGGAATCACTTGATCAATTTCACAATGGCTTCTTCATGCACATTCGATCTATCATCTACAATGGAAAACTCCTCCTTCATCTCCCGTTTCATAGAATTCAACCTAGAGTCCCTAGTACGCATGGAACCCTCCATGGAACTTAACCTACTCCAAAATTCTTCAAACTATATGCTCATTCCACCCACTACATGACCAATGTCATATATAAGTCTAGTAGAGCTCGCAAGCTGTTACCTGAATATGTATCTGAGTACGGATAATCGGTGCCCTAAGTGGGTTCCGTTTATCATCTTCCTTGACATGTATATTCGGGTTTGATAGTATTCTATAGAAATTATTTTCAAACATCATATCAGGGGCTATGAAGAGGTCTTCCAACACCGTATCCTTGTTGATAGTTGTATACTCTGACTGGGGGAGAATAATAAAATTGCACATCGAGAAGCCACCATATAACCATACAAAGATATCCTATGAAGTCATGGAGGTTACTATACTCACTTTCTCTAGCTTGTCTATCGTGTATCGTGTCCCCAAACCCAAATGATCCAAATATGCTACCGTAAACGGAGAGAGAACCAAATGGCCAAAGCGTTGGCTAGAAGTCCAACCATACCTCCCATAGAAATCTTGCCACCTTTATTGTTTCCCACATGACTGCATTCATCCATGAAAACCAAAACCATGTTGGGGTCAAAATTCCCCTCCGGATTCATTGCCCAAACGACTTGGAAATCCGAATCAGGACACTGTGAGATCTCCCCGTGATAGAAAATCCCATTGACAATAATCAATGAACATATCGCAATGCTGGATGGAAAATCATGGTGCTCTTGCAAAAACATCTTCCCCTCTGTGCCGAAGGATTCTCTAAAAATTTCTCAATGAAAATATAAGGCCTTGTCGGTGTGTCCTTGGAATCTCCTTCCCATATTTCCACTCAAATGCTTGGGCAATGTCCTGATGTGACATAATGTACTCCTTATCAACCAAGTGGAAATGGATGCTTCTCCTCCCCTCATAGTCCTTTGATTGATCCAAGGTCGTCAAAAACTCCAAGGTCCACCATATGTAGGTCTTGGAATGCTTGTCTAGAAAACACTATAGGACTATTTGGCCTAGCAAATATGTGATGGGTTTGAGTAGGCCTATTGCTCCCAAGGTCTCCTTGCAAGCAAACTTCATCTCCAATGTGGTTCGATTCGGGAAATTCAAGTACTTTCACCTCCGAGCCGCACTCTCGTTAATGGTGGTCAACCCCATAAACTCATCAACAATAAAAGTGGGGTTAGCAGGAAGGAAAGTAGCCGGCTCTCTCCTAACCATGGTTGGTTACTTTCCCTTATCACCGTGGGAAGTTGTTCCTTTTTTGATCTATTCCTTTTTGGAGCCATCCTACTCACAACAAGAAAAAGGTTATAATGCAAGGATAATTAAAGGCATGCATAATGACTCATTAAAAAAAAACTTCTTTTTAAGTATCCAGAGCATCCAAGGGGTTATTTAATCAACAAACATTCTACCTAAATAACCAACCCATGAATAATCATAGCATCCTATCAAGAAGATCATGCAATCAAGAATCCTCCTTCCTAAATTATCATAATCAATAAAGGTTATATTACCAAAGTATAAGGACAATACACCCATCCCCACACTTAGTTTACCACAAGATCACTCAAGTAACCCAATAATTTCATCAAAAACACAAAAACATATTTTGAATATAAATATCCTCATCACATCACCATCATGCTAAATAAAACAAGTAAACATAGAGCTCAAAGGATTACCCGGAATTTGAAACCAAGAGATGAGGAATCCACACAAGAAGAAGAAAAATGCTAATCTTTGAGAAAAATGGCTCAAATTTTTTAGTGCCACCAAGGAGAAGTGAGAGTGAGTATTTTTGAGATATTTTAATGAGCTAAATGAATCCTATAGGTGAGGTAATGTACTATGGATCATTATTTTAAGCAAACAATGTGATGCAAAAATAAGTACAAATGAGATAAGAATGTCATTTTTGAAATTAGAGAGTGAAGGGAACAAAAGTACCAATCTATTTATGCAAAAGGGAGGTGTTGATATACTAATTACATCAAAATTTGAAGGAAACAACGGATTTTCTGAATTAAAGTTCAAATTTGTGCAAATCTGAAATTTTGCCCAAAATAATCGCAGAACATGAAGCATGGCACGAGGCACACCTTGTGCTCACACGAGCAGTGTGTCCTAGCACGGGCCGTGGTGACATTGTTAGCTTCATGGTCATGTGACTTGTGTACCCTGGCACGGTTCATGCTGAGCATTGTCACGACCGTTCTAGGTGCTTAGCACGAGGCTGCCCTCGTGCATAGTGCCATATTCCCTTCTTCCTCCCTTTTTTCGAAGAAACTTTGTCACCTAAAAAATCAGATTTCTTACACCAAAAGCATGGGATTTGGACTCAAAATTTATCAACCAATAAGAGTTTTATCCCAAGATCCTTTGTCTATATTAATACATTCAAAATATATCTAGTAAAAACATGCCGGGAGTAGGGAAAAAAACCTACGTATATTTGTTGTTGTAATAATGACTTATTTATTTTTCATGCATTTCAATTAAAGGAACCTACCGTTGGGTCTCCGAAGTTTCAGTTGGAAACTCTACCCACGATTACATCCGTGTGAATAGGTCTCGACAAGGTGTTATCCTTATCTTTAAGCGCTTTGTTTTCCAAAAAGAGAGAATATCCATTTCTAGCCAATGTCGAGTCCTTATCCATTTCCTTTGGTTTAGGAGGTGGTTGGCGGTGTTTCACATCCTTGCCACTCTCCACTAACCGCTGCATGTTAGTGAGCATAAAAAAGTAATCCAAGCTAGATAAATCATCACTAACTTCATGCTAAGCACAAGTTTCATCAACGTGATCATAACAATTCAAGTGCAAGGTAGTAATTCTCTCATCTCTCTCATAGTCATCAAAGATCTCATCAACTAGACTATATTCATCACTATCATCAAGAGCTTCATTAAGGCACTCATCCCTATCTATCATATAATAGTCATGATGTTGAGCAAGTTATACACATAAGGTTATACCGTTACATACAAGAGAAGGATTAGGTGAATCATGCTTGGATTTGTAAATATCAAAACCTACTCTATCCATGTCATCCTTTAAGGTTAGTGTTCCCTAATAAACATCAATCTTAGCCCTTGATGTTTTAAGAAAATATCTCCCCAATAAAATTGAGGTTTCACCACCATCATGCGCAACATCGAGGACATAGAAGCCTTCCAAAAATACCAAGTTGCCTATTCAGACCATCACATCCTTGACAAGACCCCGAGGACTAGCTTGGGAGTGATCGGTCATTTGGACGATTACCCTAATTTCTTTAACTTCACCTATTTTAGGTTCTCTATGTAAGAATGAATGACATTAATAGAGGCTCCCAGATCAATTATAGCACTTTTCACCAATTTACCACCTAAATATTTAAGAATTAAAAACGTGCCAGGATCATCACATTTCTTAGACAAATTTCTATGATTTAGAGTAGCAACTCCCCCTACTTTTAATTTTCCTATCTTCCTATGTGATTCGTTCATCTTTTTAGTGCATACGACTTTCAAGAATTTAGCATATGAAGGCACATGATCAATTAATTCCAAGACTGGAATGCTAACCTCAACCTTCTTGGATATTTTATGGATATGGTCATCATTGGTTTCCAGCTTCGACCTTCCCCTAATTGCACTGGGGAAAAGTGGTGGAAGATTCACCCTTGCCTCGGGTGTTGGAAGTTCCTTGACGGGATCCTCCCCCACAACCAATTATTACTCCTCCAAGTTGGTTTTGTTGCTCTCCATGCCCAATTCGTCTTCTTGTAGGATTTCCTTATCGAGCTCAAGCACCTCCTTCCCTCTTCTTAGCTTCAAAGTGTTTGGATTTGTTTTATTGATCTATGGTTAGAAAGGAAGCTTTATGGATTCTTTGGCTTCAAGTTGGCTCACCGAGATGGAAATTTTTCTAACTTGAATTTCAAGATTCTTGATTCTTGAAAATGCCCTAGTCCCAAGATCTTCAATATCTCTCCTTGTGCGCTCCACAAAGACAAGTTGCTTCTTAACCAATTGAGAGATTGCTTCACGGGTTTCTCTCGATCAGACATGTAGAGTGAGGCATTATTGTTGGAAGGACCTTCTCCCCTAGGATAGGGTTAAGGTGTAGCTTGTCCGCCTCGATTGTATCCTTGCATTTGGTTCTCCTCCCGCCAAAAGAAGTTGGGGTTATCGTGGTACCTTGGGTTAAAGGTGTTTGCATAGGGATATTTCGTTTCACCTCCTTGGTTTCCCCTGACCTTGTTCCAAATTGTGGCCTATTTCCACCATTGTTGAAATCAAACACCTTCATGAACTCTTTCATCATAGAGGCAAGAGCTTGGACTTGCTCCTCTAACTTAGGGGATTGAGACGGTTCCTCCACAGGTTTCACCCTAGATCATGTACTGAACTGCCTTTTACCGTTTTCCATATTCTTGAAGAGTGTCATTGCCTCCCTTGGGCTCTTGTTGGCGATTAAACCGTTATAAGCGACATTCACCATACGCATGTAATCATCGCATAACCCCTTGAAGAAATAGTAAAATAGGTCTCCCTCTTTGAATGGATGATATGGACAGCTCGCAAATAACCTCTTAAAGCATCCTCAATTGAATGTTAAGAAGTACTATTTTTATTCTTATTAATACCAAGTTACAATTATATTTCATGCTGAGCATATAAGAAAATAAATGCAATTGATGGGATAAAAAATTATAGTTGTAAGCCAACTAATTCTACAAGTATTTAATGATTTCGCATCACTAAAATTATGTGGAACAGAATGAAAGTCGCTATACAAATTTTGGTTTTTGGGTAAGAAAAACAAATGCAAGTTCTTACATAATAAGGGATAGTTGTAAGCCAACAAATACAGAATGTTATTCAGTGTAATACAATCTTTTAAGTTAATGGAAAATAAATAAAATATATAGGTAAATAAGTGGAATATGTATCCTAAACAATCCTACTTTTAAAGTGTCTTTACATCTATTTTTTGTGCCAAATTCAGTAGTTTTCATCCTTGGTTTTTTCTTTTCATATCCTGAATTTAGCCTTTTTCCTCTTCCTTTTGTCTTCACTTGGGACAGATCAAGTACCTTAGGTACAATTGTTATGGTGGAGTTGCATTGGCTACTTGTGGCTAATTGTTCAATTTCATTGGTGTTTGAAGCCAACAATTATTCTATTCTTGCTAAACATGTGTCTAACATCTCTTCAAGAGTTCTTCTAGATTATGAGTTTCCTTCACTTTTCAGAACTAAATTGTAGTATTTTCTAGACATATGATTCCTCCGTGAAACTACACATTGATGTTTTCAAATTATTGTTTTCCTTGGCCATGAACTTTGTCCCATATTTATGTTTTGGCATTTTTGCCCATCTTTCAAGGATGTACTTCTCTGGGATTTCAGTGATAAGGTTGAGGTGCAATACTCTAAGAATGTGAAAGCACAACATACCTGGCACTTAAAAGCATTTGCATTTGCATTGTACTTCAACATACCCATCTTAATTTTTGTACTCAACTTTCTCATATTTAGATTCATCATGTTCTAGGTTGACTTCATATTTTCTTGACAGTGGTTCTGAGAACACTTCCTTGAGTTTAGTTGCCATTTCAAGAAAAAATTCCTTTTTAAGTCCTTTGTACAATGCAAGTGTGTAAAGATTTGCAGCATGTTTAACCAAACCTGTACAGTTCCACAAGCTGGGAAACAAATGCACATTGTATATTAACAGTTTTAGGTTCTAGAAAAATTAATATATATTGGTATTAAATATTCTTAATGTAAACATACCTTTTTTTTTCTCACCAAAATTTGTCTTTACTTTTGCCCATGTATTTTCCTTGTTTGCTTAATCTCTCCTCCATTTTTTGATTGTTTGGTTGAAGAGCTCAAAGAAGCTAGTGAGTGTAGTTGTATTTTTTTCCACTGAAGCATAGGGTGTGATTGGTGCTTTCGCTACTTTGTGATGATAGAATGCCGGAAGAGAAAATATCTTTGCTAAATGTTGTGCTTTTATTTCTCATGAATGCCGCATAGCTGTTGAAACCACGTGCTATTTTCCAACTTGTAGTTGGCAATCATTGAGCTTTATTTATCTTCAAATTTAACCGGATCATGCCTTCATACAATAGTCTAAAGCATTTTTTAACGATTCATATTTATAAAATTTCCCATAATGTTGTATTTCATTCTGTTTTATGTGTTATAAGAACAACATGTGTTTTGTATTTTGAAGACCTGAAAGTTGTACCCATAAATGAATGATTATTAATACATGAATTTACAAGTAACTAATCTTTCTTATAACATAAATTATACATGCTTTAAGCTAACAGGTGCAAAAGCTAAAATTCCCTATTCAGTTTTAGGTCTGTAAGTAATAAAATTTCCGAAGTTGTATCATTTCCGAAGTAACTACAAGCTATTTAACATATAGTGTAAGGTAACAATTGTAGTTTCTAACAGACTATATTTAGTGTTCAGATATGTAAATAATAAGTTTTCATAACATACCTCATTTATTGCTTTTCCCATAGAAGGATCTTGATCTGTGAATATTGTGAGAAGTTCCTTCCCTTCCATTGATTTCTTGAAATTTTTGAGGAGCCACACAAAAGTATCAGCCAACTCTTTTCCAATAAAAGCACAAGCAAACATTGTTATGTTCCAATGATTGTTGATTCAAACTATTGGTGCACAAATCAAGTTATACTTGTTTATTCTGTACTTAGCGTCGAATATGGTGACATCCGCTTAGAGTTTGTAGTCCTCTAGAATCATTGAATCCCTCCAAAATACTGCTGATAGCCTTGTTTCTACGCGAACTTGACTTTGAAAAAGAAATATTTGTCCTTGCCATTTATTTCAAAGAGTGTATCAGCAACTTTCAGATCATCTCCACTTTCAATTTCTTTGATTCAAAATCGAATAAAAAATTTGAGGTGGTCTTTCATCGTATGCCCTAGATTTTCTTCTCCACCAGCTTCAAAAGCCATGTATTTATATCATACAGTAGGTTTTAAACCTGCTTGTTCCATTGATGAAATGACATTTCCTTTGTCTTCTGTAATCCTCCATTCACTCCCTGGCTAGTCTTGTTGACTTATGGTTGTGTAAGCTGATGTGGTGGGCAGCAATGTAATAATCATGCTCAACCTTTACTCTAATTTGAGCTAGGCGTTATCTTTTTGTAATCATATCCTTTCTATTCCTCTTTTTTTGGCTGAATGGCTTTCACTATCGACACATAGAACATGCCTGATAATGCTAGGTTTTAGGGTTATTGGCATGCGGTGGCGGGTGGAGGTGGAGATGGGGTTTAGGGTTATTGGCGGAGTGGCACCCGAAGGTGGAGCTATAGTTTATGGCTATTGGCGAAGGTTTTCTGGTGGCAGTGGTGGGTTTAGGGTGTTTGAAGTTGAAGAAGAAAACTTTTAGGGGGTATAATGGTTATTAGAGTTTTAGTTTTAAGGTTAGGGGTATTTTTTTTCTTTTATATTTGGTCAATGTCTGAATTACTTTAGTCAACACTGGAATAGTTTAATTTGGGTATATATGCACCATTGCTCAAAATATTAGGGTTATTTTTGCACTTTTAGATTTACACGGTCATTTCTTCACTTTACACGTATTAGTCTAAATTTGTAACATTGCTAATCAAAACTCAAATAGGCTTGTGAGTTTACCCAAATATCTTATAACCCGAATTTGACCAGGATTTTAATTGCTTTAACTAGCAATTTTTTTCATCTTTTTGTTGTAAAATTGCACTTGAATCCCTAATTTTTCCCATAGTTTATGAAAAGGCTATCTTTCAAGAGACGGGCTCAAAACTAATTACTTATTTAAATTACATTTTATATTAAATCATCATTCATAATCTGTGCATTAGCATGGGTGTTATTGAGTTTTTTTAAATAAAAAAGATATAAAATTGATTCAAGTGGAGAAGAAAGAAGATAAAAGATAATTTACGACGTCCAACAATGATACTCCTTTTTATTTTTGAAACAAATAGTCGGTCTCCTTCTCATTAATATATAGAAATGGGTTGTGTTTGTAGTTGATTGTATGGACAATCACCAGTGTTAATATATCTACTTTTAGCTGATAAACTAGTAATACGCTAGTTTATTCTATTACAGTTGATGAGCTAATAAACTGTAGATCACTATAAATAAAATGAGAAAAGCCTATCTATTACAAGGTGGGATAAAATCCCACATGACTGGCTCACTGAGAGTGAGTGGGGTGAGCCTCCGCATTTGAGCTCCACACCGACATGGTGTATCAGATCATGCTCCACGCCAACTTGGCATATAGAGACTTAAAGACATAATTTATTAGGGAGATACAACCCGAGTTGCGCATGGTCAGTTGAACACAACACCTTGATTGCCTTGGTGGCTAACTACACTACTACTAAACTGAAATCGAGTAAAGGTGCACCAGATCTGAGAGACTGGAGATAAAATAGCCCAATTAAAGTAGGAAATATAAACCAGTATAATTTCATTAAACCAAAATGGTTACCCGATTAATCTTTTACAAATCCGAACCTTCCATTGCCCTATTCGGAAGGATTTGACCCACGTTGATTAATCGTTGTCTCCGACATTTCCGCTAGTCACCACTAAATAAAGAAATACCAGATTTACAATTATGAATTTCATCGGCACTAGGCTAAGTTGTGCGCCTCCTCCATCGATGTACTTCACCTCCTACGGCTATGCCCCACACCCGCGATCGTACTTCGGCTCCCCTGGTCGTGTTCCCCGCTGATGAGAAAATGCCAAGGAACAGCGAACAAGGAACAGTCACCGCCTTCTCTTCCAGGAAAGAGAGCGAGCTCTGTCTTTTGTTCAATATTTTTCGGGAAGTGCTGGGCTCCTTCTCCATCGTCCGCTGTGTCTTCTTTACTCAGTGACGAGGTCAAGGCTAGGGTTGTTCTCCGACTTTCGATGTGATTAACCTTCCATTCACCGGCAGATTTAAGTTCTAAAGGTAGAAACTACAATTAAAACAGGGAAATAAAACTACAACTTGAGTGGGGGAGGGACTGCCGGGCCGTCAAATCTAGTGGCAGAGGCAACCCCCGAGCAAGGTTTTTTGTTTGGGGTTACTTTTGCAGCCCGGGAGCGTTTTGATGGCTTGAGCGAGAAAGTCGTCGTTGAGGGAGTATGGAATAGAGTGATACTCCTTAGAATTTTCTTAGAATTAGAATTGTGTTAATCATTAGTTGTCTTAGTTTGTTTACCTTCCGAAACAAACAGACTACTCCCTCCCACACTTATTATTTGACAGTCAAAGTTGTCGAATTTTTATCACATATTTGAATAGATATTTGAATAGATATTTGAACAATAATATTAACATATTCGATATTGTTAGATTCGTCGTAACATGTAGTTTTTAAATATCAATTTTTTATGTGTCGTCATTATTCGTAAATATACATATTTACAGTTAACCATGTTTTTAAGACCGTGAAAAGTACTCTGTTCAAATTCTCTTGGGATGGAAAAGGAGTACTGCTTTCTAATTCATTACTATCATTTCAAAGGCCTTTTATATTCTCAATGTTTAATACTCCCTCCATTTCATTGGATGTGACCCACTTTCCTTTTTTGATTGTTTTTGTAAATTTGACACACTTTCCTTTATAGTAAGATTCCTTCAATTTCATCCAATCATTCTACTTTTTTCCTTTCTAAATTCATTTTCATCCACTCATTTTATTCACGTAAATCCAAGCAAGTAAAGTTATGATGCCACATCCAATGAAACGGAAGCAGTACCTCTTGTCCATGAAAGGTACGACGCTTGACTTTTTTAGGCCAAAATTTGTGCT
>JAULKJ010297471.1:0-11812 GCA_032355405.1 Rubia balearica | reverse complement strand
TAAGTATAATATAATATAATATAACTCCATATCTTTATGTACTATGGTAAGTCGCAAAATTAGCCTCCAAATGTTATATTTACTGCTAAAAATAACGTAATAAATATTATTTTATGGCGTTGATTTCCTTTCTTTAATGCACTATTTTTAGTTTAAATGCTACTTTTATGGAATATATATATATATATATATATATATATTCAATAATAACTTCTTTATATATATATAACTTCTATAAATATATTGAAAACCATAAATATTCCATTTCAATATATATAAATACCAGTAAATCAAAACAGAAAAAACATATAATTCGTTTCTTATAATATTAAAGGTGAGATAAATCTTTATTTAAATTTTTTATACATGCATTGATCTACACTTTTTCAGCAATTGGTATTTTGTTTTCATGTTTCAGATACTATAAACATGCAATGGATACAGATAAAGCAATTGATGAACTCAGAAATGCCGACAAATTTTGGGTTTGAACTATTACGATCAAAGACAAATTCTCCCCCTACCAAAGTGCTAACAAATACAGCAAATTACAAAAATTCACTTTTGCAGATGATGAGGTAAACCCTTACATTCATATTTTCATAATGTTACGACGAAAAATATTATGCTTTCTCTTCTTTTAATGTCCCACTACCAGGTTAATAATATTTGTACTGAATAAACCGGTGAGTCTCTGTCTAATGTTGAAAAAAGTATATTCCACACTAATGCAGTCACCACCCACTATCTAATGTTGAAAAGGTTATATTCAATAATTTTCTTGGCCTGCATTTTCTTGTTTGCAAAATTTTGAGTCGTATCACCAATATTTTCTGTTGTCTTTAATTGGTTGGATGCTTTGACTTATGAACTTCCTTTAATAAAATAAAAATATATCATCTGTGGCTATGTCACTCGGACTTGGATAGGGCGTCACGGTTTGTTCTATCTTGAATAGTCCATTCTTTGCCTCATGTTTTTGGAGCTTGTGCTCTTCTGTCATGTTGTGGGTGATAATGATGTACATTGACTTGAGCTGCATTCTATTACCCGAAATGAGAAACCTTGGAGAGGTCAGTAGTGACAGTTCAGTGTTCTGTGTGTGCATTGGATTCTCCTACAAGTTGACTGTGCTCCATTCGAATTGCTTGCTTATTACTAAAACTCCCTTGCATTATTCATCCTCCATTGCTTTTTCACAAAACAGGGTTGTGACATCACCACTGCAAATCAACGCATTTGCATTTCATGCATAGACCAGGTTCAAGAATAAATTATCGAGCAATACTATAAGAGTAAATGAAGCATATTAGTTCACTTATTGCGTACAATTCCACAAAAATCTCTTCAAGCTTCTCCAAGAAAATTGGTAGGTGAAAGAAAGAGTAACACTTATTTCTAGAACCTAACTGAGCTGAGCAACCAAAATTATTGGCTCTGAATTAAAGTAATCTGAAAGTTGATGGTTGTTCCTTGTCAACATACGACCTGATTTTTCAATGAATGATTTAATTTATCTTTCATCAGTTTTACATGTAGATACTTTAGTTTGAAATGCTATGTATTATTAGTGTCGTGCAGTAATACCTTATTATCTTATAATTTTTTCATCTCGTTCATCTATTTTATTTTATTTTTATATGGTGCAAAGGTAGAAGGTATAACGTTCAACAAAACATTGCTAACTATGAGTAGCAAATTACAGCTGCACAAAAAATATAAGATCTCCAATGCAGACATTAGAGAGATAGATGAGAGGTATAGGAGTGAAGGGATGAAAATGCAATGGGTGATTGACACAAGCACGATCATTGAAGAACTACAAGAGGAAAATCAAATTACTCAAGTTCAACATGAGTACATGCCTTTTGACAAAATTGGTGACTATCTAGACACTCCTAATCAAACAGTAGGTAAATTTTTCTTCATTCTTCAAATTGCATGATTGATTCTTTGACAACTTTTCTTTATGTTACTGAATTGTTATTTACTTTGTATTTTAATAAAAATATTCTTCCTAAGTAACATGAGTGGAAAACATCATTAATAATGTATGCATATTCATTTTACAAATGTTATAGGAGTGGTGGTAAAATATCTTCCCATTCGCAAGGCTACAACTAGAAAAGGACAAAGAGATGTTCAAAAGTTCATTCTAATGAACGAGAAGTAAACTTCCCAAATTCTGTTATAATTTTAGTTCAAAAATATTGAAATATTACTGCTGATAAAATATCTCCATGATTTCAGATTTCAAACACTTGTGTTATCAATGTGGGAAGAATTCCTACCTACCGAAGAAAAGTTCTTGGTTCAAAATATCAAATCAGTGTCAATTTTAATCGGTAGACGCCTAGCTATTGATTGCTTCAATGGTAATTGACTTTTAATTACTCCATTAATATTATTATTATTCTCTCGTACTCAATATTTTATTGGATTAACTCTTCCATATATGTATATATCTTCTTCTCTTCATCTTAATAGATATAGAGGTTACAACAAACTACCGGACATCACTTATGATTGACGATCAGGACAAACAATCCATTCAACTAAAAAATGGTAACACCACACCCACTATTTTTTACATCATATATGTTGCTTTGACATTTACATTTACAATTAGATTTGTGCTTCAATCATACCCTTTGCGTGTCATAGATATTTCGGGGCACAACTAAAAAGAAAAGAAATAGCAATTGCAATTGAAAATCCATCTGAATTAAAATAAGGACAGAGATTTGCAATACCCATCAACGAAGACACCATTTACACAAAATTTGCAAATATTAAGCCTCATCAAAAGGTAGTAGACTTTTATTGTGCCTTCATTCTATGCTTTATCCATCACCTACATTTACACAATATGTTTGATGTGTATCTTTTAGGTGATTACAAGAAGAGTGAGAATTCTTTTCAAAGATATAATACAGAACTATCACTACATGGCCTGTCAGAACTATTACAGTGCTACAACTGCATCCTACAACTTTGAATTCAAATGCAATATCTGTGAAGAAAAATAAATTTCAGCACCAAGGTATATTTCTGATTTTTTCCCTTTTACAATGTTTCTAATAATAATTAAACTTAATTTCGAAATGATTACATATTAAAAAATATTGAATTATACTGGAGTGGATTATAATCACTATTTGTTTTGATCAATTATCAGTCTCATGATGTACAATAAAATAAGTATGTTATGTTCTCTGTTCTTTCATTTTAAGCATAGATGGTATCATAGAGTTGGAACTCACTGAAAAGATACTGGAAAAGTAGGTGATTCATCTTGTTATATTTATATGGTGTTATATGCCATCCATGTTTTTACTCTGTGATGTGTTAATTAGGCAAATACTCCATACTTATTGTTTCTTAATTGCATTATTATTTAGGTTTTTGTGAATGTAATTCATATGCTTCAGCCTATTTTTGTGTTTAAGTTTGTTGTATTACTGAGAAATTATCTTATTTTTGAAATGTTTTGTTTGGATCATTATTCCATAAAGAAAGAGAAAATTGTGCCTATTATTGTTATGCTATATCATTGTGTCCGTGTTCCATTTTACTACAGTGGATTATCTGCTGTGTAGCGTGGTTGGTTTCATATTTGTAGTCCTTCGCTTACTTTTCAAATAATAGACAGTAGTATATGAATTTCATTGCAATTGCATTAAAAATTGAACTTAATAATCGTGTTTTCCTAGTATCTTTTATTGATTTGTTGCCCGTGTATTCTACAATATGAGCTGAAATGAATTGCTACATGACTGAGGACACTGTAATGACATATTTTTTTAGTGTAGTTTTCTTGTCCTGCTAAGGAATTAATACGGAGTGTATGTTGAATAATTTTCTCACCTAGGTTGCAGATAGTAAACATGTTTTAGTATATGCATTTTTGATGAAATATACCATATATTAGTACATTGTAATGGATGTCATAACAAGTTAACTTTTCTTATTTAGGTGTCGATTTCAAGCTCACCTAACAGATGACAATGGAAAGATCCCAGCTTCCCTTTTTGGTGAAAATGCAGAAAAATTATTGGGTCTAACTCCTGAACAAGCAATGAATAAAATTACTAAGGTTAGATAAATTTTTCATAATTTGGAACATTACACATGTTATATATTTATATCAACTTACCAACAATATCTACACTTTTCATTGTATAATAGGATTACATTGAGAAACATAATAATGAAATTGCAAGTACTGATTATATAGTTCAAGTAAAAGTTGCTATGAGAGAAGGTGAAAATGAATCGAAATACTCTATTATATCTTTCAGAGACAAGGTTGAAACTGAAGAAGAAGACCACATGCCGGAATTAGAAAATGTAGTCCCAATACATGATGTTTATGATACACAGAAAAATTCTAAAGGTACTTTCTTGAACCAATATCTTAATACAAAAATTAATTTCATAAACTAATATTTTCTGTCTTTATTGTTACACAGTCAAAAAAATCAAGAGGGAGAAATATAAACCTCCAACTTAGTATGATTTCAACCTTTGACAATGAAGATGAAGAGCAATCAAAATCAAAGACAAGAAGGACAGCATAGGCTTCAAATTTTATCCATCATAAAGATACATATTCCGTTATTTCTCTATTTATTATCTTAAACAATTTAGGGGAGCAAACTTTATATTTAGTTATTTATTTTCATATCTATTCATTTATTTGGTAATTGTGGGATTATACTTTCCATAATATTGAACCTATTATTCAAATATTTTACATTTCTTGAAGTTATATTTTACATTCTTTACTTGTTTATTATAGAGGTTTTTTATCTGATGATTATAAATTAGATTATAATTTTAATATATGCCCAACCTTTTCGTATATTATCTTTATGGGTGCTTCATTGATATATCTAAAAAAAATATTATAATTATTATTATTTCATTATTAACTAACAACAACTTATCTCCTTGTCAAACTAAATTAAAAGTGATAATTATACACAATTATCAAATAGATGATTAAATATAACCATAAAACATGAAAAATGAATAAACAAATGAATAAAATTCAAAACAAGAATATTTAGGAATATATTTATACATCTTAAATTTTCTTGGAATTATACTTACTCTGTCCCACCATTTAAAATTTCAAAAGTCAACTTCATTATTTCTATTAAATTTAACCTCATTTTCGTACTATAAATTGATTCTACAATTGTTACAATAATAATAATTTCTTTTTCATTCATATTTAATAAATTTCACCTCAATTCATTACTTTTCCTTTTCAATTCTTATGGTTAAAAATATTATAATTGAAATTATAATTTACTTTTAATTTCTTACATTACCTAAGAAATATAATCAAAATATTTTCATATTTAATTAATTATTTTGAATCAAATGCACCGCGCATCGCGCGGTGGGACTCCAACTAGTTTCTGCGAATTTGGTTCTTTATCACTCTGTTTTCATACTCCCTCCGGTTCTCTAACATTGACACACTTTCTTTTTTGGGATGGTTTTTTAATATTGCCACATTCCTTTTTTGGCATATTCTAGGTTGTTTTCATCCACTCATTTTACTTTTTACCATTTCAGTGAATTTTCAACCACTCATTATACCTTCCTAAATTCTTGTGCCAAAAATAAGTGTGCCAATGTTAAAGAACCTGAGTGAGTATTTTTTTCGTGATTATTTTAGTCTTGGGTTCTATTTGAAATGCTAGAACAAACTGAAAGACTGAAATGCAATTCCAAAAAAATTAAACAAAGTTCCAGAGTTTTCTTCCTCTCCGACGAGCTACGGCGAGGCGAGGCTACAAATTAGCGGCGAGGCGATACGGAGATTGGAAATGCAGGCCCCGGCGAGGCAGGTGGACTCCAGGCGAGGCGATGCGGTTCGGTGGTTGCGGTTCGGTGGCGCAAAATCGCAGGGACTATGGCCATCACAGAAAGGTAGCTGAAAATAAGTTGCGAGCACCTCATCGACCGACAAGGTCATCGAAGCTTTTGGTTATCAGCATCGCATCATCGATAAAGAAGATAGGTAGTGTTGGGCCGAAAATATGTTCAAATTTGAGCCGAAAATTGGGAAATGAAGTTGGTCTGATGCATTCAATATCTTTAACTCTAATCCAATTAAAAAAGTGGAACATCAAACAAAAGTGTTAAAATATCAAATAAAAATATTAATATATAAAAAATGAAATATCAATAAAAATAAAAATAAACAAAAGGACATATCAAATTAAAATAATGAAATATCAAATTAAAATTATACAAATTAAAATTAAAATAATAAAGCATCAAACAATGTTTTTAAAACATTACATAAAAATAATTAATCATCAAATAAATGCACTATATCAAATACCATATACATAAAGAATAAAAATTGTGAAATACCAAATAAAAAACATTAAAACTAAACGTCAAACTAGACTATTTAAACATCAAAATAAGGGAATTAAATCATCAAATAAAAATATTATATAAACGGCAAATTAAAAATAGATAAACATAAAATAATATAAATATCACTAACTAGAGTCAACATTTATAAAGTGTCAAAAAATTAATCTGTTAACACAAGATTTGCCATAAAAGATTAAAATTTAACTTTAAAACACATGATTTTAGTGGGGGAAAAACTTATGAAAAAACATAGCAATGTTTGGTTGAAATATCAAGTACTAAAAATTAAACATCAAGTCTGGCCGTAAAATTTCTTGAATTGAGCGAAAATGAGGCAAAAAGTTGATCCAAAATCATTAATTTTCCAATTATTTATGCCCAACAACCTAAAAAGTGATATTTGCTCTCAAATCCTTCTTCCTTTCCCAATTTTCTTAAATTATATTTGGTACTTCACCATCAATTAAACTTCATCATATTGAACATTAATCTTTGGTCTCGCTGTGAGACGATTTCGCACAAGACTTTGTTACCTAAATGTGAAAGTTTAAAGCGTGAAAGTTTAGTTGTAATATAAACCAAAAGTGAAAATTATATATACTCCCTCTGTCCCATAAGTAATTGCACAATTGTTTTTTGTGAGTCAAACTTTGAAAATTTTGACCATTAATAAAAATAAATCTATACATAATAAAAATAGTATGTGAGATATTGTTAGATTCATCTAAACATATATTTTTTAAATATCAATTTTTCATGCAGTATTATAGGTAACTAAAGATATTTACACTCAAACGTGTTCATTGAAAACCGTGAAAAAATAATTGTACAATTACTGATGAGACAGTGGGAGTGTGTGTGTGTACATATAATATTTTTGACAAATCTTGAGAAAGACCGTCTTTCCATATGCATATGGAAAGATGAGGTTGAATTAGAATTATAGAAAGGTAAAATATTTTAGTTGCAATTTAAAAAATTATTATTTAACGTTCAGTAGTTATAAGTTTATGACCCGATTAATGCAACCCAAACTTTTTTATCTTTATTTTTTCTAATTTGCAGTTTGAATATTGGTCTTTTCATAACTTATTTCAAGAGACGGACTCATTATTTTTTGAAAAAGTTCTTTCATATATTTATAATAATTGATAAACTATATTTCCCTCCATTTCAGATAAATTGACATATTTTGACTTTTAAAATTCAACTGAATCAATTTTTAACAATTAATATTTTTATTCATGTCTATAAAAAAATATGTTATGATGAATTCAACAATATATAACATGATAAATTTATTATATATAATAATAATAGAATTTAATGATCAAAATTGGCTCAGCTTTCAAAAGTCAAAACATGCCATTTTTTGTTGGATGTAGGGAGTATTTATTTATTTTTAGTTTCTTTCATTTATTTATAATAACTAATAAATTAATAGCAACTGAGTGTGAAACATACATATGTGACACTTACGTAAAAATATATACTCCCTCTATACTAAGGGAATTTGCAGAAAGAGAAGATTGAAGTTTTAATTTTCATTGATGTGAAATGTCTATATTGCTCCTGTCTTCTTCACCTTCAAAACCCCTTCTTCTTCCCACAACCCTCTTTGTTTCCGCCGCGCAGAGCTCACCATTCTGACTCCACCTTAATCCGCCCACCTTGAAATTCCCAATAAAAATTCTCATCGTCATCAATCCCAATTCCAAACATCAAACTTCTCACCTTCATCAAACTTCCCGTGCTCCGGCGACCATCGCAATTCCCGCATAAAAAATCCACGTGGTTGTACGGCTTTGGCATCTGGTCGAAGAAAGAGAGCCGGAGATGATGAGCATGGAAGAACACAACGAAAGAATGCGGTGGATGGAAGAATACGATGGTGGATATGGAAGAAGGTGAAGTCGGGGGAGGGGAGTGGTGGCGGAGACGAAAGGGAGGGGAGGGGATTATGGGTTTTGAATGAGCAGGAATATAGGGTTGAAGAGGATTTGTGGAAATGGGCTGGGTTTAGGAACGAGTTTAAATTTGCGAGGGTAATAATGTCTTTTAGAATGTTGAATATTTTTCAAAAATAAAAATGTGCCGATTTATTTAGGACAAGTGGAAAAAAGTTCAATTCGCCTGTAACGAGCGAGTAAGACCTTGTCCAGTTCACCTGAATCGGAGTTGAGCTGAATTTATTAGAGTTGAGAAGAGCTGAGCTGATCTGAGTTGTTTGGAGTGGAGAAGAGTTGATTGGAGTTGAGAAGAAAAGAGTTGAGAAGAGTTGAATTGAACTTAACTGAGTCAAACTGAACTGAAATGAATCAAATTGACTGAATCAAACTAAAATGAAATGAAAAAACTAAACCGAACCAAATCAAACTAAACTAAATCAAATTGAACGAATATGAATCAAACTGTATCAAAATAAACCCAACTGAATAAACCTGAACTGAAATGAATCACACTAACTAAAATGAATCAAACTGAAGTGGACTTAGTTCTAAATCATGATATAAACAATAGCATGTGACATAAATATTTTATTTAAAAATGTAATACATAATATAAATTTTATGATGCAATTATAGAATTTGAACCCTAACGTTATCGAGTTTGAAGTGAAATTAAATATTTTTTATAAAATTGCAAAATGATTGTAAATATTTTTTATAAATTGTAAACATTTTTTTATCGAGTATGGAACTTTATAGGAGGCAATGATGAAACACAGAGTGCCGATGAAGAAATATGATTAGAGCATGTATAATGGTGGTTTCCTAATTTTTAAAAACCGCTCTAGAAACCGAAAACACCCACATTGATGGTTTCTAGGCCGGTTTTAGTTTTAAAATGGTCCCTAGTTTCTTGTGTTGAAACCGGTGAAGGAATCGGTCCCCCTGACAACATCACATGGGAGTTGGGCCTCCTCCAGCCGCCCTATTTTTTTGACCAATTCTAGGACACGTGTCGGCCATGCCATGGCCCCATGTCCCAACTCATGCAGTTTTTTTTAAAACCCGAGGGCCACGTGGCACCTTCTGGTTGGGCCACGTGTCCCTATTTATTTTTTTAAAAAATATGTAAAATATATTTTAAAATCCACAAAAAATTTAAAAATAGGAAAACAATATTTATTCACAAAATATTAAATAATTTATGAAAAAAATATGTAATTCAATTTTAAAAATAAGAATGTATTATTAAATTTCACATTCAACTTATTGGAGTGGACAACTTTAATTTAATTAAATCTTAATTGTAAAATTAATGAGTATGATACATAAAATCAAGTGGGGTTTATGAATAGTAGAAAGTGGTTTCTTACCACTGTGGAGAAGAAAATGAGAGGTTTCTTACCACTGTGGAGAAGAAAATGAGTGGTTTCTTAAAGTTACGTGGAAAAGAGAGAATGAGAAAAATAATATATTTAATTTGTAAGAAACTGGTAGTGGTTTCTACCATTAAACATTGTCTTATCTCTTGATGAAATTGTTTTCAATTAATCTTCAGCGTTACATTGAACTACCATGTGTAATTTAGCAAATATTAATGTTCAGTTGAACTAAATATTTCATGTTACTTATACGTGTTGAATTGATCTAAACTACATATTCAGTAATAGCCCTGCAGTTAAGTCACTTTGAGGAAATTTTAAATTAATGAACTGAAGTGAAATTTGGTACTATACACTTCCATAATTTAAAACAATCATTAATAATTTAGATAGAATATATCTGAAAGTGATAATTATATGCTTTTTCTCAATATTTACCTTGTAGTTTTTACGGTATTCAATCTTAGTAAAATTCATAATTAATATTTTAACAACCAGGTGAAACTTAATTAAATGATTTTAAAATTAAGATTTTAAATTTTATGGTGTTTAACAATTTGTTAATAAGTAATAATATATTATGTTAATTGTATGTTAAATTAAACATCTATGATACTATGTATGTTTTTCATAATCATAATAATTCATACATTCAAATATGTACAACATTTACTATAAGTTTCATATTCTAAATAGATGAAAAAACTTTCTAAATTAAAAAATATTTGAATGGAGTTGAAAGAAGACGATTTTAAATTATTTGAGTTGAGTTGAGCTGAGCTGATTGGAGCTGAAAAGAGCTGAGAGGAGAAGAGTTGAGAGGAGTTGAGAAGAGCTGGGCTGAGTTGATTGGAGTTGAGATGAATTGAGAAGAGCTGAAAAAAGTTGAGTTGCGATTGTTGGATATGAAATAAGTTGAACTGGACATGCCCGTAGAAACTCTAGCTGTATGGATCCGAATTATATAGGAACTTTGGGGTCATGATTTGAATACTTTAAAATAGGAAAGTACTTTCTTGGTAAGTTTTAGATATTTATCCAAAGTCTATTCTTTGCTTTATGTCGTTAATTGGATTAATTCCTCCGTTTCTATAAGGATTTTTTTAAAATGCACACTTTCAATTTTTGGTAAGATTCCTTCAATTTCATCAACTCATTCTACTTTTTTACTTTATACATTCAATTTCATTCACTCATTTTTTTCACCCTAGATCCAAACACATATACCTATGGTGCCACAAATAGATAAACATAAGGAGTATTTTTGTCATTTTGATTTTCCTACAACTCTAATCCCAAAGCACACTATGATTAAAAAAATCCTTTTTATATCGTTAATCAGGGGTACTTTAGTCGTTTTGAGGGGGTTTCCTTCCCAAAGCACAATACAGTATGAATTCTTTGATTTTCGTCGTCAACCGAGGATATTCCTATCATTTTGAGGGATTTTTGCTATTGTTCGTTAATTGGGGGTATTTTTATCCCTTTGACTTCCCTGAAACTATAACCTCATAGCACATGTGAACTTCCAACCTTAATGAAGTCAAATCGTGAGTAATAGCTAGGCTTTAACCATAAATTCATATTCTCTTATCTATTTTTTTCCGACTATTTCCGGTTATAACTCAAAATCCTACATATTTTTTAAACATAAAATAAAATAAGATAAATGAATAAGTAAGTAAATGATATTAACAATGATAAAATAATAAATAATAGTAAAATGAAATAGGACAGGTTATGGGCTTTACTCTAGAGTTTATTCAAGAAAAATAATAAAATAAAATAATATGTAAAGAATTATGGGAAGTGGGCAATAAATAGGAAGGAATCGAGAAATGCAATTTGCACATCTAAAAGAACTATGAATATAATAAGTAAGAAATAATAAATTTTGGTGGTTAGGAAAATATTTATGTTATTAGAATTTATAATAAAACCTAGACAAAGTCTTGGGAAAGACTGTCTTTCCATAAGCTTATGGAAAGATGGGGTTTAGTTAGAATAATAAAAGGTAAAAGGTCTTAGTTGCAATATTAAAGTTTTATTATGAAACATGTAGTAGTTATAAAATTT
>JAULKJ010297442.1:0-11814 GCA_032355405.1 Rubia balearica | reverse complement strand
GGACCAAAAATCCATTAGACTCAAACTTTACTACAAATTGAAGGATTTAGATATGAAAACCGAAAACGGTTATCTAAACCCCTTATGATGAAAACCTACCTAAATCTAGCAATCTTCCAACAAAAATATAAGAAAGGAGATGTTATATGATTAGGAAAATACATGCATTTGACGTCTCATCAAATAGCATTGGGTAAGAATCCATTTTTTCATTATCAAAGTAAACACACACTAGCATGTGACATCACTACACTAGAAAGTGCATCACCAGAAGGGACGAACAAGTGGAATACGCAAAGACAGGTGATCAACTGGTAGATATCTTCACTAGAAATGAGATGATTTCATCGGGATCAGGAGCTTACTTGGAGTGGAAAATCAAGTTTAAGGGGGGCTGTTGAAAAAGTAAACTTGATTTGGGATTACCCCAAATGACATTTTAGTAGCCCATTTTCTAGAAGAAGTCCAAAGAGTCTTAAGAAGAATGAAAGGTTCTAGAGTGGGTTCTACAACATCTCTAGAATGTGTAGATTAGGATGGAGTTGTAGAGAGTATTCTAGAGAGTTAATTGTAGCCATTAGATTAGAGTTGGGATGACAAGATCTTATCCATTGGTTGGGTGATGCCACTAGTATAAATAGGGATGATGTAGTAGAGTTTCCATCAAGCCAAAAATAATAGAAATCTTATCCTTAAACAAATAGCCTCTTCCTCCATATTCTCTATTCTCTCCCAAACTTTCCTTAACCCTTCTTAAACTATTCAAAGTTTCCCTCCAACAAAGTAATATTATAGCTTTTCCCTCCCAACAAAGTGGTATCAGAGCTAATCCCTCCCAACATGAGGAGCTCGCCAATAGAAGCGGCAGTGGAGGCAGAGAGGTGGAGCCGGATTCTCTTTAGATAAATAAAGGTGTAGGAAGATGACTTTAATTGCTCGCTGAAGGGCCCTATCCCCGAGGATGAGGCACGTATCAAGTGGACTCACCGTTTCAAAACTAAAGTGAAGGTGAGGTCTAACAGTACACTAATCTATAAGAACTCAAGAAGCCTGGTGTATTTGCCTATGTATAATGTTCTTAATGATTTGTTTCACAATCCTCGGTGAAAGGAGGATCAAAGGGTTCTAATGGGTGAGTTTGTCTTTTCTTTATCATTGAAGCTTTTTCTATTGCATTTTAGAAATGTAGACATGTCATTCTTGATTCACGAAATGGTTACTTTATTGAGGTTGTGCTAATAAGTAAATATTATTATAGATGTCATTTATGATTCGTGAAATGGATGCTTTGTTTTGATTCCCTTACATATTTTATCTGAATTGTGAATAGATCATTTTGCGTGCATTTCATTTGATACTTCATTGTGATTGTTCTAGACTTCCATTAAACTTGGATCGATACTATTTCACTATGACTACATAGTGAAGATTGCTTATTTTTTGTGTGACTTTTTTTCATTGCCGGCCTTTATTTAGTATTATAACATGGAGTAGTGCCTTTGTAATTATCTCTTTTCGCCACTAAGGCCTTAGATTATGCAAATTTATCTGTAATATTTAGCTATCGCCCCAAATGAGTTTATCCCATAGAATATGTTATAATTGCACATTATGCAAATTAGAGCTTAACTAAAAAGGGATGGAAACCCTATAAACTGTCATCCTGAAGAAACAATAACTAATAAGTTAGGCCGAATTATTTTCAAAGCCATTGGAGGCCTGCATTTCCTCAAAAAATATTTTTGCTTTTAAAAAAATTAGCTTTTTTTGAACAATTTACCAAACAATTAAAAGTGTTTAGCTTCCAATCAAAGCTACTTATAAGTCCAGCTAATTGCGCCTTGAACTATTGCACTATTACCTTATGCTAATATTGATTTGTGTGTGTTGTTAGGGTTGAGGATGATTCAAATGAATTGATAGAGAGGCCAAATGCCACTATAGACGAGCACGAGTCAATGGCCAAGATATAATTTGCAAGATGAAGCATATGTCCAGGTTAAGGTCGTTTATGATTTTATTTTTTATCTGATAAAAGTCTCATTTTAGTGAAGTGCAAAGGAATAGCTTAATATATAAGATCATGAGTCACTTCTATATATGACCAATTATGGAGTGTAATATATAGCCTTTCTTCACCAATGATAGACTTCTAACACTGGCATATGAATGGGGTTTCTCACTTTCGTGGCATGGGTGTATCTAGGCTGGAGATGGGAAGGACAACTACATATGTAAAATCATAGAGATGTTTGAGACTTTTGATGGTGTGTTTTATTTTAGGGCTCAGTGGTTTGACAGGGACCGAGAAACTGTAAGCACTCACTATTTTTCCATTTTGTTGTCCTATTTCCATACTTATTTTATCGTTCCATTTGAGATCAATTTTTAATATCATTTCCAAGTCCTTCGAATAAACTCAATGAACTGGTAGAAATAGATGCAAAGCGTCTATTCTTTTCTTAAGTCCAGAATGATAATAATATGGATTTCCTTGTCAAACCACTTAAAACTACCCGCCTACCATCAAATGTAAGACTTTTACCTGCAAAACTCCTCATTTTTTAGGGAAGGGTTATTTTTTCACTAGCTACTTTATGGTGTTCTATATGGATGTCAAGCGGAACAAGAATGTAATAAAGAAATGTGACTACTATTTCGACATGTTATATCTTCTTCCTCATTTCTCGTCTTTAAGTGTGGGACCAGGTACATCTTTGTTTAGAGTAATTCCACTAGTTTTATTTAGAGACTGCTATGTCAGTGCAAATTATTTACCTTGTGAAATATGTATATTCATTTTGTATGCATTTAATTGTTTGACCTTTTATTTAGATGATGTTGAGGTAGCTGTGAGTGATTCTAGATCCACCATATCCATTGATGTTGATCCAATGCCACTGTGATTAGTGGCCTTGATGATTTGAAGGAAGATAAAAAATGTCGAGATGACCAAGCTCGATCTTTATGCTGGTTGTGGGGAAATGTCCATTGGATTGTGCTTGTGGGTAGAAATGGTGTCAAACTTGTCACGGTATGTGTTGTATGCTGCTATTTTCATTTTGTTGGATTTGGTTATGGTTTATCTTCTCCAAATTCTCATTTATTCATACTTGTGTACACATAAATGGGCATTAGATTAATAATGAGTATGCTAGTGAAAGTTTAAGATGGAATCATCCCGAGACTGAGGTATGTATTACTAAATTTGCTTGATATTTTATTGTGTTAAATACTATATATATGTCTGAGAGAAATATTGTCAATAAATCTAATATATAACAAGTTAGAAATGAATATGCCTACGATTACTTTCACTTACTAAAAGAGTGGCAGCGGCTATGTGCATCTTTTTTCTTAGTAGAAAGCACCACACATCCAAAGTTGAATCCTTTAGATGAAGGAGAGAAAGATAATGAAGGTGGAGAAGATGCAGATGATGAGGGACATGATGAAGTATTTGAAGTTGGAGAATTTTTAGGCATTTTCTACGGCTCACTTGATGATAAGGAAGTTGGGATTTATTTTGAGGTATATAATTTGTTAAAATTTGATTCCATACCTCTCTTACTTTAGATATTATCTAGAAAGGGAATATTTGGAAAGCTTGCAATCTTCTACTCCAATTGTCACATGTGTTCCTCTTATAATTTCTTAAGAGCTGTTTCATTATTGATTCTTCTGGCTGCATTAAATTTATAACTTTTATGTTAACTCTAAACTTAGAGAAACTAATTGTTGTGGAATTATTCTTGACGTAGCATACTGTATTTTACCATTCTTTCAGTGAAATATCCTCTTAGCATAGATATCATGATTGACTAGGACATCTCGTGCATAGCAACAGAAATTTTGTTTCAGGTGTCTATCACGAT
This sequence comes from Rubia balearica, assembly GCA_032355405.1. Taxonomy (NCBI): domain Eukaryota; kingdom Viridiplantae; phylum Streptophyta; class Magnoliopsida; order Gentianales; family Rubiaceae; genus Rubia; species Rubia balearica. Next base: position 7,939 of record JAULKJ010297442.1, on the reverse strand, counting down.
AACATTTCAAAGCATGATCACTGCTTATTTATGCACATTGAGCTAAATATATCATCGACTAATATACCCAAGCTCTTAACTTCTTAGATCAAATGGAAAGGTTATGGACCAAAGTATGATACCTTGGAACCGATTGAGGGTCATAGGTATGATTTGGATAATCACTAACTATTATGTGTAAATTTGGTTTACATACTCTTTGAACTAATTTGTATTCTATTATCGTCTCAATGCTTTTCCAGCAAAACTAAAGGAATTTGTCACACAAGGCTATGAGAAAAATCTTTAACCTTTGCCAGTAACTATCTGAAAGTAAAATTTGTAAACTCTTATATAGATGGTTTTGCTTCATTTGCAACTCAATATATATTTTGTGTTTTAGGGAATGGTTTATGTTATATGTGGAGGTCCTCCGTGTCAAGGAATTAGTGGGTTTAATTGATTTTTGTATTCAAAGAATCCTTTGAAAGATGAAAAGAACAAGCAGATTATTGTGTACATGGATATTGTTTAGTTTTTAAAACTAAAGTTTGTTTTGATGGAAAATGTGGTCGATTTGTTTAAATTCATTGATTCCCATTTGAGGAGGTGTGTTTTTGCTCGTTTAGTTCAAATTAACTATGAAGCTCGGGTTGGGCTGATGGGTGCTGGAGCTGAAGGATTGCCTCGGTTTCATATGCGTGCATTTGTGTGGAGTTCTCTTTTTTTAGAAAAGTTGCCCCAATATCCTATGCCCACACATGATGTCGTGGTAGGGGGTAATGTTCCTAAAGAATTTGAGGCTTGCCTACGAGGAAGGTACTAAGGCCAAGTTAGAAGACAAGATTTTTCTGGCTGATATTATATCTGATCTCCCACCAATAAAGAATGTGAGACTAGCTGATATTATATCTGATCTCCCACCAGTAAAGAATGTGAGACTAGCTGATATTATATCTGAGCTCCCACCAGTAAAGAATGATGAGACTAGGATGAAATACCATACAATCGCAAAGCTAAGACTGAATTTTAGCATTTCATAACATTAAGAAGAGATGTTAAGCTTCCATTTGATTTCCAAATGTCAAATGTTTGAGTTTGCAATATGTTTTCTTAAAAATGCACGTTTAATTTTTTTTAAGATGATGAGATGGTCTAAAAGGATTTATATTTTTAATTTCATGAAGTAGAGTAAACTTTGATTTGATCTTGGGTCTCACAGTTATATTCTTACTATTACTCTTTTTTTTAGAATACCTGGTTGGCTCAATTATGGTTTGGAGCCAGTCGCACATATGTTGTATGATCATCGACCCTTATGCCTCAACCTTGACGATTATACTCGTGTGTGTAGAATCCCAAAGAAGTAAGGTAAAATATGCTTAGCTGAATTTCCTTGCATACGTCACTTTTTCTTTGGAGAGCTCGGCTACTAATTTATATTATCTCCTTTTTACCAGGGAGAAAATTTTAGAGATTTTCCAGGATTGAAGTTGATTGATAACATGGTTGAGCTTAACACTATTGTTGGTACGTAAATTGCTAAAATCTTGAAAGCCTTTGGTATGTATGCTGATTATGTCTACATGTAATATTACCATTATTTGATTTGTTTTGGCTGTTAACTCAATCATTTGGTCATCTTCATAGGTTCCCGACTATGCTATTACATTTGTTCGGGGAACTTCCAGCAACTAATCATTCAACTTCTGCTCTTTTGAGATAGACTATCATATTTTCATTGGTTTGTGAACTTATAAATTGTTGTGATTTTTTTCAGGCCTTTTGGCAGATTATGGTGGGATGAAATTGTTCCCACTGTTGTCACAAAAGCGGAGCCTCGCAATCAGGAAATTTTAGTTTTTCAGTAATAACTGAATATCAAATGAATGCTCAAGAAAGGTTAGAATCAAATAGCACAACAGTAACATGGGTCTCTTTGGTATGATCAATGTATATGTGAGTCGGAGTAGATGGTAATGTATGCAAGTTATTGAATGATTCTTTTTTTAAAAAAATAAATCATTCAAAGAAGTTGGGAAAAATGCCCAGCAGTGATTACAATGAGTGGAATTGACATCCAACCTAAATAGCCTCTAGCAATAAATATCATATTGCGAGGATATCTAAATTACATGTCAACCAGACTGATCATCTATACTATTACAAATAAGAGATTCAATAAAAATGTAACATCGCCCTCGGAGATATTAATTGGCTTCCAGCAAAAATCTTGACACTTGGCAATGAGGAGCATATCATGCATCAATATCACTGCGCCAAACATGGATCTTCTGTAACTCACCACTTGATCCAACCCTGATCTATGTTATCCAAATTGTAAATAAATTGAAAAATACAGATCTGACGAACCCAAAATAATGGAAACCTAAAAATAAACCACAAACGAAATTGTGAACACACTATCTATACAAGAAGATCGTGAACAATACATCAATGTGAATAAAAAATTGAGTTGTCATCATGAATGCAACGTTCTAATTGATCAGGTCGAAGTACAAAACTAATTGAGACAAATCTCACACTTATTTAATAACAAAAATGTGAATTAAAATAAAATGTTTTTCCTTATATTCCCTATTGGGAAGATGAGGGAAAAGATAGAAGAAGAAGGGTTTGCAGCAAGTCATAGGGCTTGTGGTCAGAGAGAGAAGGAAAATAATTATTATTTCATTGATATTCGATTAATTAGTTATTGAATGATTCTTGTATTCAATAGGTCACCCATTTGGAACCCTTGTTTTTTAGCATTCTTACCCACTAATTAGGTTCAATTTCACCTTATAATTACTATATAGATGTCTTCTTTAAATATCTTTGGCTATTTTGTTTAAAGTATTACAAGTACTATATTGATGTATTCCAATAATATCTTTGGCTATTTTGTTTGAAGTATTACAATTAATATATTGATGCCTTCTTTAAGTATCCTCTGTTATTTTGTTAGACAATATTGCACCCGGAACAAGATAGAGTCTTGTCTATTCGTGAGAATGCAAGACTACATGGATTTCTAGAATACTACAAGCTATTCGACCCTATCAAACAGAGGTTAGAGTTTTGTTATCGTTTTCTAAATTAGTTGTGCATCTTGAAAATCCTAGTTCGGACCTCAATGTAATTTGTTGGGTAAATTTATGATACATACAAGTTGGAAACGCAATAGTTGTTCCAGTTGCTCGAGCAGTTGGACATTCTCTAGCAATAATTGTGAAAGGCCAAACAAGTAAAGCGTCGGTTTTCGTCCTCCCAACCCAAAGGGATATCCCCTCTCCCTTGATTGCAATCTATAAGTATCTTAGTCAGTTTTGACATTTTTGGCTTGAGTTTTGACACTTGGTCCTAGGAGGAACCTAGAGATGACTTGTTCTTTAACTCCTTTCTCATATGATTTTAGGCCTATTTATTCATATTTTGTGCTAAAAATTCCATAGCACCAATTCATCTATACTTATGTGGATGTAAGCTAAGAAGACATGTGGAGAAATTCACTCTGAAGTTGAATGTATTTGCTTCTTTTTTTCTCCTATGGTTACAATACAACATGTGCTCCCATATGTGTTTCTTCTTCATTGATGGTTCATTATTTCATTCAAGATTGTTTCTAACCAGTATAAATTCACATTGATTTACACGTAATACTATGTATAATCCAAACTGATGATGTGAAAAAATCACAAAAATTATCAATAAATGGTTGTTCAAACATAGGTACGATGAGCTAGTTTGTATCCAGAAATGAATGCAGAGATCGCGAGAGCAAAGAATGCCAGAAACTCCATGGCAATTGAAGAAGCTGCAAAATCTTTAAATATGTTACCAGCACCTTCTCTTAAACTGTTGGTCAAATGTACTACAGATGATGATGCTGATATGAGCAAGTATGAGACTACCATAATATTCCAAAGCCAAAAAATAAATGATAAATATTGTTGATTTAAAGACATGACGAATCCAGGTCAATTTACCATTAGAAACATGATTTGTGGTGCCAGAAACTCTATGGAATTGACAATGGTTTGTTTGGATATTGAAAAGGATATTCAACAGTAAAAAAGAAAGACTTACCTGATCGCTAACGAAGTTGAACATAACCAAGTTCTCCCGTAAAAATAAGGATAATTCACGAACTTGTCTGAAAACCAGCAGGTTTGTGTACAATGTCGATAGGACTATTATAGATAATGCGTATCTGCGGGACTGCCTCTATGGTGCCTACGGGCTTGTTCTTACTCTTGTTTACAGCAACCAGCTCTTTACAAATGGTAAAATTCCTGTCTTCTCATCAAAAAGTACCTTCCCATTCTCACCAAATATGGGTCTACTCACAGCGCATATGAACATGAGTTTAAGAATATGTGATTTTTACATACATGTTCTATATGGCTCTATTTTATCAGGTGTTAGCCAATACCTAACGGTTTGTTTACTGAGCTAAAACTATTTTTAATCAATATGGATTATATTGTCCATTTTATTGAATTGCATCTAAGCATTTAGCTTGGGCAAACAAAATACCAACCTTGAAATTTTGCAATCAGTGGTCAGTGCTAGTTTGATACTTTTTGTGTGGCTTTTTATGGTCTTCGCTTCTACTGCCCTTTGCACGCTGCTTCTCCTTATATGTAATCTTTTTGCTGTCTCTGATAGTTCTTCTATTATTTGCAGGCAGGGCTTTCAAAGCCTCAATGTGCTGGATGGCCATCCATCCTATGATGCCAGTTATGTTGTTATCCCTTTGCACGCGCCCAAATTGTGCTCACAATCCGTATTGAGACGTTGAAAAGAACTGCTACCTCGACCTTCCTCGTATGTTTGATCTTCCCATTTTTATAATGCTCCAAAAGACATTCCCCTAGTTGTAGCCTTTGCTTGTTCATCGGGTTGTTTCCCCGCATCTTGTCTCGAAAAAAAAACCCAGTGATGAAAGGAAAGATGCAAACGATCAAAGGAGCAACCAGCTCCTTCGTGATACTTTGGAGGGCTCCATTATGTGCTCTACCTAAATTTTAGGGTTCTTCCGAATAATTCACATCTTCTTTGTAATTTTAGGGGGGTTTTTTTAGAAGAGGGAAAGGTTGGTTTGGCTGCTGCAGTAGAAATTTTAAGATGTAAAGTAGGGTTTAAAGTGGAGTAGTGTTCGGGGATTCAGTTTTTATGCTTTGTATGTATAGGCTGAGGGCTTCGGATTTTTTTTAGGTGATGTAATCTTTTTTTTATTTCACTATTCCATTTTTCGGGTGAACGGTTGTAAACTTTGTGAATTTGGCATATTTTTCACGCTGGAAACGCACCCAGGTAGTAAAAATGAAGGGAAAGATTACTGTAAATCAACATTTTTGTTTCTTAATATTTTGAGTAAACAAGCCCAAAACCTGACGTGGACTGACATTTGGGGCCACTTGAATTTCTGCCCAGCCTTTTCTCTTTCTGTAGAAAAGGCTATAACAGAGGGAATAGTTAAGTTGTAAGTGAAATTAAAGTTTCCAAGTATTAAATTTGAATTTTATTTAAAATTAATTAAATCAAGTATATTATACATAAAACTATTATTGAATAATCTTGGCAGGAAATAATTTCTTTCATACTAAAGTGATGTTAATTGATGCTCTTACATTGGAGTGCAAAATTTTAAAAATCTTCCTAATCAAGTCTCTCATATCCACGTCATATTGACGCCTAATAAAAATATTGGCAAATGTTTCCTATTTTCACTCACAACCTCTTTAGCATTTGAGATGCTCTAAACGAAAGATCTAATTGAGGCCTTCACTCCACGTGTTATCCATGTCATACTGAGTCTTTAATTGACCCTTTGATCCGCACCTGCAAGGTCATTCCTTTTACCAAATTACCTGCGAGCACGTTCAAAGATAGAAATTTGTAAGTTGCTTCTGTGCTCACTACTAACCACTATAGAGTAACTAGTACTAGTTTGGGGTCGTCCACAGAGATACTAGAATTTTAAGTTAACATACAACCCACTATTAGTTGTCACTTTGACTGTGTGTCGGGAATAGCTACTGCTTTAAACATATAATTGGAGGGGGGGTTTTAACTAACAATTACAAAGCATGCAAACATAGTGATTAAAAATATACTCCCTCCGTCTCATAGAAATTGGCACAATTTCTATTTTCGTCCGTCCCAGAAAAACTGGCACAGTTCAATTCTTACCTAAAGTTGCAAAATATAAGCTTATACATTTACCATAATATTCCTCAAGAGGTTGATTAAATCTAATAGCTAGTCAACTCTTCCATTACCAAAATACCCTTCATTTATTTTCCATCAGCATTTCCACCTCATCTTCAATAAAATACCGATCCAAAAGTAATTGTACCAATTTCTATGTGACGGAGGGGTAATTAACTAGTGTTGGGGGTATTTGTGTGACATGACTGATTGATGACTTTGATTCTAGATACTATTACATATAAGACATATAATTCTATCTCATGCCTATGTCACTGGTGTGGGGGTGGCCGTAAATTCCCAATGTCTATCACACAAACGTTCGTCTCCCTTCCACAGCCACCTCACCACCTCCGTAACTAGGGAAATTGCATCGATAGACCTACTGGATCCGCTCCTCTTTCCCTGTCATCTCACTCCCGATGCTAGAGTGCCCACGCTTAAAGGATATAAGCCTTGCGTGGGTCATAACTTTTAGATACGACAGTGAGAACACTATGTCTCAGGCACTCCAATACGGATACCAACCCTAGGCCTAGAGAGGCAAAGGAATTGGCATCTCGTGATGACTCTATGACTGACACGACCCTAGTCGCTACAAAACCAAAATTTCTATCTATCAGGGTAAGCCAAGGGTTTCCCCTCGTTAGAAATCGGTCTAACACCCTTAACATGCAATCACTCACACAACTAGTTAATAAGAATTAGAGTCTAACTATCAAGACAGTACTCTCAAGGTAGCATGAATGCACTCGTCTCCCCGGTTCTCTCAAACCTACAATAGCCCAAAACTAACACTCCCAAGATAGCAATTTGGCCTAGCTAGCACGATATTGTATACGGATGCATCATAAAACATAACATGGCATAAATCTTTCAAGAATGTAAACCACAAATCAAACACACATATTCATAGGACATAAAGATAAGTTAATCTAAGAATCTCACAAAGTCAACATCAAGTCATGAATACAAATATTATCCAAGAATAAACTACTCTAGAAACATTGAATCCAAAGCAATCATTAGATTCAATGTCATAAAACAAAAATTAGAGAAATAAATGAGGAGAGGAGATAGCCTCCTTCTTCAGCCTTTTTCTTCCTACCTACCACTAGGAATAATAATAATGACCAAACTTCAACCCTAGTAGACTAAGAGCATTCACAATGGTTACTCCTTAACCAACTTTTTTATTAATAAGAAGCACTCTTAATTTAAGCATCACTCCTTAATAAGGAGTTGGTACCTCTTTATTTGTGAAATGTCAATCAATGATTGACACTTAATGTGGCTTGTTTTATATTTTTAATTAATTACAAAGAAAAGTGCTTTTATAACCCTACCTACTTGATATAAGCGTCAATATAAACTTCTAGTGTTCGAAAGTGCCAATATAACCCTAGATAATCAGTGAAAGTGCCAATATAACCCTCTCCGGAAACTTTTAGCCAAAATTTTTTAAAATACATTTTTGCCCTTCTGAAAAAAATTACTAAAAAATAGAAAATGACTTTATTACCCTTAGAGTCATTAATACCCCAAATATTGTCGTCGAGCTACCGTCGAACTGCCACCGAACAGCCGTCAGACCCTGTCGAGCACCGTAGGGCCACCACCGGACCACTGCTGCACCACCGGCGTAACAAGTAGGGTTATATCAGTACATTATGAAAACTAATAGGGTTATATAAGCACATTCTTAAACTCATATGGTTATATCAGCACATTCGCAAAAAGTGTT
>JAULKJ010297432.1:0-11815 GCA_032355405.1 Rubia balearica | reverse complement strand
ATATCAACCACAAAAACACATAAATGACGATGTTCAAAGTAAAAGATTGTAGATCATAATCATACACAAGCACATTAAAGAAACAAAATCAGACAATTCAGAAATATTCCCATCAGCAATAATAAGCCAAATTCAAAAGATGTTTCTGCAATCCCAAATCCGATACCAGACCAGCAGAAGCTAGTTGCAACATTTAGCATGAAGTCATTCTATAATCGACATCAACGGAACTAATGTTTGTATTGCCTGAAGAGAAAAAAAATAATTTTTATTACAAAGAGACGCAGCCTCTATGAACCAAATGAATTACTACCAACTGTTGCAATTATTCTGGAAAAAATACTTACTGGAAGAGCAGCATCACAAGTCAATTTGCCTGTTCCACAGCAGAAGCGAGAGATACTATGCTTCGGGCATAGGGAAAGATCCTATTATTATCCAACACTACTCTATCTCTTCTAAGTTGCCATGGAATATGTGCAACCTTAGCAAATTTGGTTTTCAGGTGATAAAAAACAAGGAATCTTGGACACCCCATAATCATCACGTCATCATCTGGATAGAATGTGCGAGGCCTAAAACAATCCAACTGTTTCCAGCGATTCACAATATTTACCCAATTACGTGGGACAACATCACAATCAATTCTTATACTGTGCTTCAGGACCCATTCCGAGTGTTTCCCTTTCTCAACCAGCATCCATACATATACAGCACCTTGTGTATCACGATTGGAGTAATAAAAGCTCCCCGAACTGTATCCAATGCAGCCATGGAGACCCTCCTTTCCCTGCTCGATTGTGATCTTATCTTTATCAGGAAGCTCAACAGCCCAGGCTTTCAAACACTGACCCCCACTGCTGATGACATTGTCAATGCACACTAAATACATGGACATAGACATGTAATAGAGCGCACCCTTGAAATAAACAGACCTCTTAATCCAATTGAACCCGTAAAGATTGTGAGGCTCGAGTGGTAGGACATGGCTAGACCATCCTCCAGAGTGCGATGAAAAGATGTCCAGTGCAAGTGGATTACTAGGTGTGGCGTCCACAGCTGAGCGGATCAAACTAACAACTATGAAATGAAGGGAAATACAAGGATCAAAAGCCAACGAAGAATGGAAGCTTTGATTGCTGACAGGAATGGCAATTCGCTGTCTAGTGACAGGGTTTCCTACAACGTAAGATTGTTAACCAGCGGTCAAGAGGACAAGTCCATTCCAGTAGTCGATAATGTGTGAAGCAGTGGCGGAACTAGGGGTGGCGAGGGGGTGCTGGCACCACCCCTACTTTCCGGCGGCCTGAAATTTAGTGCCTAGGGCCGCTGGAAGCCCAGGATTCCGCCACCCCTTCATTTCCGGCATGTAGGGTTGTTTTCCGGTTGATGAATCGCCGGAGGAGACAATCTGATCTTCCTTTTTTTTTTAAATCCCGCGTAATAAAAAAGACATCGCTTTGCTAATCAAAACGATGTCGTTTTGATTAGTTAAACGACGTCGTTTAACTGAGGAATCGGCCAAAAAAATATGGGCCGATTGGGCTGAAACCCAATCGGCCTAACCCTAACTGCGAAACCCAAAAGCCGTGCGGCTCTTCCTCTTGGCTCTTCCTCTTCCGTGTCTCGCCACTCTCCAGTGAAGCTTCCGCTCGCGCCACCCCCAATCCAGTGGTCGTCCGACGTCTGTGACTCCGCCGCCATGCCGCGCCGACCGACATCGCCTCTCTGTCACCGAGTCCGACATCGCGCCTTGCTAAACCGCCGTCCGCGGCTCCGTCGACATTAGGGTCAAATCTGAATTGTGAATAGTAATTTTGGATTTGGATTAGATTGTGATAATAAAATTTGGATTAGATTTGAATATTGATTTGGATTAGATTGTGAATATTGATTTTAATATTCAAATCTGATTTGGATTAGATTGTGATTATTGATTATATATATTCAACGTATGAAACATCGTAGGACCCAGTTGTCTCCGGTTATTAGTGGTTCTACTTCTAGCAACACTAGTATTAGATAGTAGATTTTTATCCATTGATTTGTCGTACTTGTAAAAAACTTAATATTATTTATTCTTCTTATTATGTAATAATTGTTCGTTATAATTTTGTTGTACTACGCGCGCAAAAAAAATTTGCCCGCCTTTTCAGCAACCCTTCGTTGAGCTCCTGGTTCCGCCACTAGTGTGAAGGATCATGATCCATCGGTGGCAGAAGAGACATGATGTGATCACCCATTCATTGTGGGCTCGCCTCTCATATCTTCAATCGCCCGTTGTCTTTAGTAATGCTCAGAGGGAAGAAATTCAAGTCTTAAAAAGTTTTCGCTATCAGGATATGGCTCACGATCCAATTCATGAGGTGCCAGGGGACGCGGGAGATCCTTAAAGGTCAAAAAAGCCCCCAGAGGAGGAGAGATCCTTGGAGTACAAATGGTGGATATCAAAGTTCCATTCTTTGCACACTAATTTGGATGTAATCAAATCTCTCAGATAAACGGGACAGTATCAACCTTTATTTCTTCTGGCAAATACGGCCAATAATTTACTGAATGAATGTCCAAACAGCTACGATGACGGAGCATTTTCGGATGGTAAATAAACAACGGAGCCTGTAACATTCGATTCCCGAAGTTTAACCACACAATCAAATCAAAGCAAAAATCCATGTCAACGTAATGAGATTACAAACACACGCACCTTTCAATCAATCAAAAGCGGTCGGAGATCATTGCATAAATAGCGCGGGAAAGGAGAAGCTAGGTTTAGGTTCTCCGAATTCTTCTCTGTCTTCCTTCCCTCACTTTGAATCTGATCCAACTGGAGGCGGATGCACCCAGGGCATCTTTCAGTAAAAATATGCTACTGATTTAATGGTCTCGAACCTGCAAATATCAGGAAGGTCACACCAAAAGTTCAATCCAATTGTTTTGCAGGAGCTGAGCAGCAACCTCCACATGCAGCAGACTGAGCTGCCCTCTGTAATCTGAGCAACAACCTTTGTGGCAACTGATCACAGTAGGGCCTATTCAAGGTTACCACAGTAAAAGCCTGTTCATTATAATATTTAATTCATTAATCACGAATTTTTTGTAGGTAGATTCCCGTCGTCTTTTCATAGGTTTATGGAAAGACGAAATTTAATTAGAATAATAGAAAGGTAAAACGTTTTTTAGTTGCAATATTAGTAGTAATAAGTTTTAGGCAAAGTCTTGGGAAAGACCGTTTTTCCATAGGCTTATGAAAAGACGGGGTTTAATTAGAATAATAAAAGGTGAAAGGTCTTAGTCACAATATTAATAATTTATTATGCAACGTTTAGTGGTTATAAACCAATTTATGCAACCCAAAAATTTCATCTTGATTTTTTCTAATTTGCAGTTTAAACATTGATCTTTCTATAACTTATGGAAAGACCGTCTTTCAAGAGACGGGCTCGAAGTTTTATGACCCGATTAATGCAATCCGAAAACTTTATCTTAATTTCTTCTAATTTGCAGTTTAAACCTTGGTCTTTCCATAATTTAGAAAGACCGTCTTTTGGACTCTTAATTATAAGTTGAAATTGTTATAAAAATTATAAATTTAATTATTGAACAAAATAATGAATACGTATACATTGATAAATGAATAAAATTAGTTAAAATTTGTAATTGTTCAATTTCTAAGTTAGAATTTAGGTGTAAATTCTAGGTGTCAAACAGTTTAGACGTAGTCCAAATCAAATGAGGTTCCATTGTTATGTTTGTCAGATTTATTGCAAAGCATATATGGTTCATCCTTGTAATATTAGTAACATATAAATCTAAAATTAGTTTACCTCTACCTCCAATACTTGATTAGGATAATTAATTTTCACTGAGAAAATAGTTGAATGCCGAGACTCGGACACTGGTCAGTGTAAAACTGACATATGTGTGCCATTGGAAGAGTATGTTCTTTGAAAGGTGTGGTTCATAACTAATGAAAGTAGAATATGGTTTGATGTTTACAATATGTTCTTAAACTTGCACCCTTTTTTTGCGTAGGAAGTTTACCCTTTTCCGCTGTAGAAGTAGCTTCGTTACATGTCCTAGGGAAAGTTTGCTTAGAGAATGTTCGCCTTTTCCAGACTCCAACGGCGGTGTTTGCCTTTCTTTCAAGCTTTCCTCTAGCCACTGATAGATAAGTGGTTTCTGAACGACATTACAAGAATAGACGGGAAACTAAAAAGCTACCAACTTGGACGTGCAGGGGTACGACTTTGTTTCATTATTTGAAACAAGATAAAAAGAGTAGTTTCCAATCTAAATAAATCCCTATCCATCAGCAGGAAATTGAATATTATCAAGATATAACAGGCCTTTGAATACTAAACTTGAAGAATGAAAAGAAAAAATCTGGTTCTTAGCTTTAGACTTGAAACAAAATCTGGCTTAGCTTATCTGCAGGTCTCGTTTTTCATGTTGAATGCAGCAGTTTACTAAGGCTTCCTTTACTAGACATGCTAAAATATGACACTGCCAGGAAGATGCATTTGAATAATTGGATCCTTTACGCAGTTAATGGCATTCAAACAATCAGATGCCACTATAAAACCTCCAGTAGATAAAGTTCTCCCAAGCTGAATTCCTACAAAAGTATTGTATTTAATTCAGCATGTAGAAGAGACATAGCATGAATGCAGTTAACTTTCCCAGGAACACAGTTGTTTGGGTTTTTCCTTTTTTAGATTTAAAAATCTCATCATTTCCTGTAAATGAATTACATTATCTGCTATTTCTCTGTTTTCCATAAAAGCATACTGATGTGAAGAGATTAATTTTGACATGTGGGGTTTGAGTCTTTCCATAAGAACTTTTGAAAACATATTGTTAACAAAATTAGAAAGGCTGATGGGCCTGAAGTCATTAAAATTAGATGGAGTCTGTTTTCTTGGAATTAAGGTTATCCAGGTGCTTTAGGAATTTGAGCTCCTGTCCTGTCAGAAATTCATTTTCCCATAATTTTGTATCTGAAACCATCCGGTCCAGGTGAACGGGTTGAGTTTAAACTGAAGACTGCAGTTTTGACTTCTTCTAATGTCATCATCAGCGATTAAAGGTGTGATTTTATTAAGAAAATGTTTGAAGTATAAAATCCGAGTCTAGAGAATTATCCCCAGTTAGAAGGGTTTTGAATTAACTGACAACTTCAGTTTCGATTTAAGACTAATTTTCAAGCCAGTTTCCTTAAGAATTTTTATTTTTTGTGATCTGTAATTTAGATCTCTTTTCCTGAACAGTTTTATGAAAAAACTTTGTGTTTTGGTCTCCTTCTATAAGCCACTTAATTTTGGCTTTTTGTTTCCAAACAAGCTCTGATTAATAAAGCTTTGACCCTAATAAGATTAATAAGATCTGTTTGAGAGTTGGAGTTTTGGAAGTTAATCTCCAGGTTTCTCAGATTTTCTTCAGCAGATTTGATGTCATCATCAATGTAACCAAACTTTTCTTTGTTCCAAGCTTTTAGAATGGGTTTAAGCCTTTTAAGTTTTAGGAATAGATTAAGCATTGAAGTTAGAGAGACTTATATCTTTCAGGTCATGTCTTTCTAACCAAACATCGAGGAACCTAAAAGGTCTAGGGGATGCACTGATTTCACTTCCGATTTGCAGTAGAATTGGGGAGTGATCTGAAGTTAGTTTGTTAAGAATCTGTATTGAGCTGGAGGGGAAAGATTCTTTCCATAGCAGTGAACAAAGTCCTCTATCTAACCACTTTGAGGTAGGGTTATGAATCCTACCATTAGTCCAAGTAAATAGATTCCCAACAATATTAATTCCATGGAAGGCATTTGAGTTTATGAAATTATTAAAATCTGCTGGATTAGCTCCGTTAGGAACGCTAGGCCCCACATATTCTGTAATAAAAGAAATCACATTGAAGTCCCCTATAATCATTCTCTTTGGACCAAAAGGCGATAACGCTCGCCCGCAGCGCCCCCACCTGCCCGACACCACAGGCCTTGGTGGTCCCCTATAATCATTCTCTTATTATCAGAAGATGATGCTAACTGAGACCATAGGGCAGCTCTACCATCTCTATTAGTTAGTGCATAAACAAAAGTGGCTTCCATTTTATATATCTACTACTCTAAAAGGTATTGCAGATTTTGTGTTTTAAAGGTGATCTTTAAATTCTGGTTCTAAAACAACCATAATTTTCTTAAATCTAAGGCCATACAATCAGTAAAATTCAGTTTTTTCATATAAGTGACACATTCAAGATTAGAATGCATTGGTTCAAGTATACAAAGTAGTTCTGTTTTATGCATTTTGATCAGTTTCCAGAGTCTAATCCACGAAGATTCCATACCAAACAATTAGTTTAAGGTTTTACTATTCATATTTCCTGCTTTTAGAGCATTTTGAGGGTGATCTAAGTGTCATTCTATCTAACTGTTTAAAAATTTAGTTTTTTTGTTTTCTTAGTCTGAGCTTTATTAGTTGGACTTAGTTGAGCTTGTCGTTGCGCTTCAGAACTTGTGTGAAATTGCAGACATTCTTCATCAGTTGATTCAGCGTCATGTAATAAAGGTAAGAACTTAATTTTTGTGATTGGTGATGACCTGTCTAAAGGAGGAGCCAGTTTGCCAGTATCTAAATTTGAGTCTACATACACATTACCTGGTAGGAATAGGCATCCTTGGCAAATTTCATGTGGTCAATCTTACCCATATAGGATTTCCTTCCCTGCCATATTTTCTCAGAAATAACATGAAAATTATGTTGACTAGACACCATATCTAGGTTAATATCCTGATAACAATTTGTTTTGTTTATTAGATTGTTACTGCTCGTAGATCCTAGTTTCCTTTGGCTAGATATTAATTGAGTTTCCTTAGCATAATCTCCCAACTTGTGAGAGTAGGTTTTAGGACTAGAATTCTCTTAACTGAGTTCATTAATTTTGACCCAGGACTCGTGTTGCTACTAGATGGAGCTAGTGGCTTAGCTAATTGGGGAGAGGCAGGGTTCGGACTTTCAACATGTGTCCTTTGAGGACATGTATCGACATTATTATTCTGGATGGAACTTGTCATTTCCGATCCTAGCCTGATAGATTGTGGAAGTTTGTTCAGTAGATTAACCTCAACACAGATTTTAATAGCAGATGGTCTTGTCATCCATTTTTATGAAATTACTAACTAGATTCCCAATAGAATGAATAGATGCTAGATTATAATAACAGAGAGGAGCATCACGGATTGTTACCCATACAGAAACAATTGATGAATCAGACTGCGGGGTGAAATCCGGCGTCCATCTCAATACTTTCATAGGCGCTCCGTGGAGAGTCCATCTCAATACTTTCATAGGCGCTCCGTGGAGAGTCCATCCACCCTTGAACCAACATCTTCAAAATCGTCTGTGAGCTCAAAACCGCGAGCCAATCTGGAACTTTCCTTTAAATCCTGCTGTCTTGAAGGCAGCTTGCAATTGTTCCATTGTCGGCCTCCCTCGGAGAAACTTTCCGATTAGAGTGTTGTTGTAGTGTTCAGAGAGTTGGTGGATTTCTTCATCAGAGTAGAGACTCGCTAGTTCACCGGGATGTTCAGTGACTGGTTTGAAGTTGGGATTTGATGGTAGTTTCGTTGATAATGGTGGGTGCGGGTGTTTAAGACTTGTAGAAAATATTTGTAACCACCTGTGTAGGTGGTGGGCGGCGGATCCGCCATAACCGGTGGTTCTCCGGTTATTGGAAAATGGAAAGAGCGTTATCGATGTTCAGAAGGGAAAGTAAGAGAGAGTGTGTGTTGACTTAGAAATAGTTTACTCTATATAATTCAATAAAGAAATGGTACTATCTAAAGTCAATTACTCCCTCTTTTTTTATTTATGGCACCATAGTTTCAAGTATTTGGATTTAGATGCTTGGATTTAGGTGATCAAAATGAATGGATAAAATTAAATGTAGAAAGTAAAAAGTAAAATGAGTGGATAAAATTGAAAGAATCTTGCCAAAAATAAAAAGTGTGCCAAATAAAAGAAAACATTAATTTATATTAAGTTTGTCATAAATAACAAAACAAATAGTATAATTTTCTTTCATTTAAAATTATATTTTCATGTTATTTGTTAAAGGAATATGAATTGTTTGTATTGCTAATTTTTTGAGATAATAATAATTAGTTTAATATTTTAAAAACTTACATTTTATGTTTGTAAAATAATTTTAGACATTAGTTTGTAATAGTAAATTTTCATCTTTTGATTAGCCCCCTAATTTTTAGGTCTGGTTTCGCCACTGTGAATATGCATGGATGAATATATCATTAGAAACTAGATTTCAAGATCTTTAATTTAGTATATCATACATAAATTTTAATTATCTATTTCTTTTTTTTTGCATGGAAGAATGAACTTACGATTCGTCTATGGATCAAAAAACAACGCAAAAAACTTCAACAATCGCCTTGTCTCATTCATGTTCTAGAGAAACAGCAACTCGCTCTAGAGGCTCCCTCCAATGCTTCTTCGTTCTTCACTTGATCACAGTCGTATTTTGTTTGTGTGATTTTTTACGTTGCAAGGTGTTTTATCGTGCAGAATATTTTAGGTTTAGGTCTCTTGATCCGTATATACCTAGGTAGAATACGAGTAGAACTTGGTTAGTTTAGTCTGATCATTTTTTCTTTTCTTTTTTTGACCGAGAATCAAGAGTCCATTCGAATTGAAATCTACACAATCTTTTCTTGTAACAAACTACACCTTGGACTAAATCAAAATCTTGACTGGGAGCCCTTGACCACGCATGTAAATCCTTCTCCCGCCAAAATTCTTTATTTATAATTTTGTCTTTAATATTATTACATTTAATCATCAAAATATTATCTTTCTAAATTCACCTAACAATAAATAAATTATTTTAAAAAAAATCTTTGTTTAAAATGAAGCAAAATTCTCGGATCTCACAGCTATCAGAATTATTATGAAGAAATTTAGAAATGACACAACCTTTCCTCTTGAAATGACACATCATTTCCTCATTATAGGACAAGTCATGTTAGTCATCATCAACACAATTAATCCTTATCCTATCAATCGTAAACTCGTAGATATACAAGTGTGCAGGCACACCACCAAAGTTATTTTATTCACAACTAATCAAATTTAATTATACTTAAATAGCTAGCTTATGTTTATAAAAGTGAACACAAACTGATACCATAAGGGAAGCATATAATCGACTAACAACCAGAGATTTATTCATCATTGATAAACTCACAATTCTAGAACAATCAAAGCGCTAAAGATCAATGCTTTGTCGCAATGCATTTAAATTCATTGCAAATACACGTGTGACTTCCTTCGAGTAACCATCCTTCATTGCAGACTTTTTTTTTATGTGGGCCACTGGGAGATTTGTTTGTGAGAGGTGAGAGTCAAATAAAAAAATGATAAGTGTCAATAAAATTAATAAATTAAATTCATCCTTCTTTTTTTCCCTCCATTTATAACTTGAAATGACACTTATCATTTTTTTATTTGACCCTTACCTCCCATATACAAATTCCCCACATAAAAATTTCTGACTCTATTGTTTCCCCATTTTCTTGAAGACGTTGTTCACACCAAAAATTAGGGGGAAAATTTCGCGAAGGGACAAAGTGGTGGAGGAAAGAGAGGAAATATTCAATGTGTTTTTTTTTCCAGTGAGGTCCTTGTATTTTTAAAAAATTCTAAAATTGACACTGAATCTAAAATCACTATAATCTAACCCCAAAGCATGTAAATAGGATATTGAACGCTAGTGACGGATACAGCCCTGGGCAACCCAGAGCAATTAGCCCGCCATATTAATTTTAAAAATTTATTTTTAAATTTGATCACCATCTTGATTTTTTAATTTTTGAACATACTGTATTCTCATCTCACATTTACCGCATTTCTCTAAATTTTAATTTGGAGACAAAAATTAGTTTAAAATACTTTATATAGTACCGAAAGTTTTTAATTTTAAATACTCTCAATGGCTTATTTTGCACTTTGTAAATTTTATTTGCAATTTTTCTTATAATTCGTCTCTTGAAGACGGTTTTTCCATAAGTTATGGAAAAACCAACATTTAAATTGCAAATTAGAAGAAATCAAGATAAAAATTTTGAACGAGTCATGAACTTATAACTACTGCACGTTGCATAATGAATTTTTAATATTGCAACTAAAATATTTTAATTTTATATAATTCTAATTCAACCCCTTATTTCCACATGTCAACGGAAATGCGATCTTTATCAAGACTTTGTCTATTTATACTAATTTTTTTAATTATCTAATATTTAGAAATGACATATTTTAGCACATATCAAAATGTGATTGACAAAAATGAGTTCGTCTCTTGAAAGACCATCTTTCCATAAGTTATTGAAATACCAAGATTTAAATTAAAAATTATAAGAAATCAAGAAAAAAATTGGATTGCATTAATCGAGTCATAAACTTATAACTACTGCACGTTGCATAATGAATTTTTATTATTGCAACTAAAACATTTTACCTTTTATAATTATAATTCAACCCCATCGTTCCATATGTCAATGGAAAGATTCTTTACAAAGAATTTGTCTATTTATATGAATTTATTTTATTTTTGTTAACTAATATTTAGAATGACATATTTTAGTACATATCAATATGTGATTGGAAGTATTAAAAAATGAGTTAGTCTCTTGAAGCACCATATCTCCATGAGTTATGGAAAGATTAGGGTTTAAGTTACAAATTAGAAAGAATCAAGATAAAAAAATTTGAGTTGCATTAATCGGGTCATAAACTTATAATTACTGCACGTTGTATGATAAAATTTAAATATCGTAAGTTAAACTTTTTACCTTTAAATAATTCTATTTCAATTTCGTCTTTTCATATTCATAGGGAAACGAAGTCTTTCTCAAGATTTTGTTATAAAAAATTTAATACATTAAGATATATTATATTTTAATTTGAATATTAAATTTAGATTATCATAAATTTTAACTTTCTTTAGACTGTATAATTAATAATTATAAAATATTAACAATTTAAGACTAATTTTTAAATCTAAGATGATGATTTTTTTTTGATCGAAATTTAAAACTTATATTTTAAATATTTATAATTCAATCAATTAATCATGAATTGTTGACAATATCACTAATTTAACAAATTTGTTTATCATTTTAAATGAGCTCCTCATTATATTGGACCATGCAAGGTTCAGCCACTAGTATTGCCAGAAATGTCCAACTTTTACGAAGTATAATATTTGTTGACCACAGAAGTTTTTTTTCCGGGTCTTCCCTAAAAAGTTTACTAAAAAATGACCTTCTTTAGAATGTCTTTTTTGGTCGAAAAATAGCACAATACTATCAACTAATCGCAATATATTAAAAAATTATTGGAAGAAGAAGAAAATAGACATTTATAACTCAATTGCACAAAGTTTAATCAATAAACACTATCATCTAATTTAAATATTTTAAAATTCAGTAAAAATTGTATGAAGATAATAAATATATTTTTATCATAAACCGTGCAATGACACAATATTACAATCAAATCTTCCAAAATTTAATCATTTTTCATATTTTATGTAACCCGTATGCATGCAATGTTGATAACGATGATATTATTTTACTAAAGTGGTATTTAATAATATTTTATTAATTAATTATATTATATTATATTAAAAGTATATTTGTTATTTATGGCACACATACCGTAAATGAATGTTTTCTTTTATTTGACACTCTTTCCATTTTTGGTAAGATTCCTTCAATTTCATCCACTCATTCTACTTTTTACTTTCT